>JAWWUD010000276.1:0-49999 GCA_033964015.1 Scolanthus callimorphus
CATGACCATATCCCAATCCGCGGATATTCAAGTATTTCAATCTAATTCAACTAAAAATGCTGAAGGAAATGTTCAATATTATTCTAATCAACAGATATAATGTTCTAATGTTATTCTGCTGGCCAATAATTTTTTTATGCTCTGTTTTCTTATTAAGACAAATTGACAGATTTTTTAAGACTTAGCCTGCTTGCAGGCAGTACTGGGTGTTTTTATCGCAGAAGAAACATGGCCTGTCCGCTGATCGGGCGCCTGATCTCAAAATTCCAAGATGGTGCCCAATCAGAGAACAGACCGGATTTCTTCCATGATAAAAACACCCAGTATTTCAAGACAAGCAATATGAAACAGCTGCAAGGCAGACTTCAACCTTACCATGCACCAATTGGATGATGAAAACAACATATTATTAACAATACATTGTTTCAGAACTCAAATTCTACAACATGCTTGAACTTTATTTCAACAGGAAGGCAATCAATAGAAACATACAGATCATTTCAACAGTAAAGCTCTCTTCTATCTGGCAGATAAAACTAACTTTGTTTTCAATTAAACTACTGTCTGTATAGTTGTGCAATCATATTATATAAGATGTGTCTGAGAATTTTAATGTATGTTACTGGGGTTTTGTTACTGGGGATTCCACAGGATGTAGGGCAGTTTGCATGTCAAAGGGCGATCTGGTGATACCATGATGACAGTTTCATTTGAAACATTTTTTCTTCACTTTAGATCTGTTTCTTTTATCTTTTACTCTCTCCAAAACATCTCCAAATTTATTTTCTCTGCAATCAAGAATCACACAATTGAAATTCAAGATTCTGTTTGTTGAGACTATAAGGGTAGATGAGTAAAGATATAAAATGTCTGTAAACGCTTGGCAGAAACTTTGGAATTTTATTATGTTAATTTTTCTTCTGTGTTTTCAATCACGTACTGTGATAATGACATAAACAAAATGAAAATCGCAAAGTCAAAACAACGAAAATGAATTTGTAATCACATCAAAACGAAATAGATAACTCATTCCCCAGCAGTCTAGAAATGCACATGGTATTCAAGTAGCAGGATGAAAAATAATTTCAGTAACAAACATTTTAAAGCCAAATCTTTACGTAATCCTTACTAGGAATTAACTTGAGAAGATACGTTAAGTTATAGTAAAATTCCCCGAAAGACTCACATATTTGCTTTAAGTACTGAAATCAGATTTATTGATAATTCGCAACAGCTAAAGGTGGAATTGATATGGTTTGGATAAAATAATATGCTTCAAGATATTTTGGACGTATGACATATGCTGTTCCAGGAATCCATGCATCGTAATCAAATTATTTACAGCTTGTTTTGTATGAGTAAGCTTAAATTATACAATTCAGTACTGTACGTTTATATGACGCAAACGGCCTGGTGAAAGGCATGACTTGAAGGCCAATTCATGTTTATTTCTTGAATATCAGTTTCAACTGACGATAACTGGCTGTTTTTCGGTCACTGTAAAAATTCATGAAATCCGCTTCAGGGCAAAATTCTTCTATTTCGCAGTGTTCGAATCGAGGGGGGCACATCTTCCAAATGAAAAGGCGGCCAAAATATGTCTGGAACTAGGTTGCGCAAGGAAGCAAAGCAAAATCTGCTTCTAAAAGAGCTTAAATTGAGGAAGTCAATATCTCAACAGTGTATAGATAAAGTAAATAAGTACCTTGTAGACTCGGTGACTTGGTTTGTGACGAGAAGTGCAAGTTTTCTGGTAGTATTTACTCGACGTAAAGAGTAGCCTAGCACGAGTGCTCCATTCGCGTACGTATCATTCGTAACCAAACTCACAAATGCTTCATCTTCCACCGGATTTCTCGCCATTTCTTCTAGTGAAGTGATCTTCTATGTGACCAAATTGGCTTGGAGGTCAGAGAAAGCAGGAAAATGGTAGAATCTTAGCCAGACTTCGGCACCATGTACTGACCACGGGTTTCGTTCAACCGACTAAATATTCGCGCCTCGTGTGCAGACTGCATTCCACCCCTTCCCCCACGGGAACTTTGAACGTGCACCCGCCTACAACACGCCCCGTTTCCCATCTTTCCAGCAGTGCATTTGGAAAAAAAAAGGGAAAAAAAGCAACAGTTAAAATAATTTTCTAGAATTCTCTCAAAGAAATAATGAAAGTAAATCACGGCGTTTTGAGTGTCTGCCACATTTAACTCGACATTTTCTTTTCTGCTAAGTGGGCTTCCTGTGGAAATTATGGAATGGGATCGAGGCTCTATCCAGTCTCCCTCGTTTGTTTTGGTTAGTTTTCTGTTGCTACGCGGCAAAAGTCAGGAAGCCTTCAAGAAGTCAAAAAGTTTTAGGGTAAAAATGTGCTTTTTCTAAACCCCACAAGGAAAGATTTGTCCTGCTTAGAAAAAGCAAAGATTGGGGAAACTTTTGTTACCTTCTTGGTTAGTTGTTTACATTTTTAGAGCCCGAAAACACTGTAGAGTCAACTTACTGAAGCCATCATTGGTTGGCAAACTAATTTGAAGAATTCAGAATTTGTTTCATATAGCGATTGAAATGGATTTACAAAGGCAATCGACTTTATAGTACGACGTCCTGCTCTGATATAATGGAGGAAGAAAAGAATAATGAAGAGCCCATGGAATTTGTCAAAAGCGAAGGCGAAGACAATGGTGACGAAAGTGACTTTTTGGCAGGCACAGAATTGCCCAAAACCACTGCAAATTTTGGCATTATGTCGGATTCGCGGTCAACTCTTTCTTCTACAGCAATAAGTAGAACTGATACACCAGATGATAATTCGGTTTATTTCGGTGTTAAACCATCAGAGGAGAAAGAACATGATCCGGAACAGGTTAAACATGACATTCAAGCTAGAGGAATTCTGAGGCCTAAATTGGAAGTGGAAGGAACAGAGCTTAGAAGTGCTCTTTTTACTGCAGCTCTAAGTAAAGACAAGACTACTGCGAATGAGACTACAGATATGACTGATGTTACAGACAGAACTAATGAATCATATGAAAAGCCTGCAACATCAGCTTCTGCAAGGCCAACCATTTTGTCTTTCAAGCGAGAGTCAGATTTGACTGATACCCGTCCATCATCAGCAAGCTCTTCTACAACTGTTACTGCACCAGCTGAGGAAGAGAAAAGCTTGAAGAGGGAGGTGTCCTTCCATGAACCTGAGCAAGAGGAACTGGTCAAGCTTGGGGAGAGGGAATCTAGTTTTATTTCACGGCCTGGTAATCCACCTATCGAACTGTCAACAACCTGTACCCAGACAGAGTGGAGTTGGCTAAAAGATATTGAGTTATATAATGAGATAAGTAGCATGAAACCTGACTGGGTCAAAGAAAAGAAGACAAGGAGAGAGTCAAAATCTTCAGCAGGTATGTTTTGTCCAGTGACAAGGTGATGGAATTAAACCATACTTTGTTTGACCCTTGAGTTCAAAATGAGGATCACCCCTCTAAGCACCCTTAGGGTTGACTGATCACCACATTTTAGCAGTTGGATGATGCCCCAGTTTTCTTTTCAAATCTCTTATGCTATAGTTTGTTTACCTCAAAACTAAAATATTCTGAAAGTTCAGGAGTAATACAATCAACATCCAGTGTTATAGAAATTAGGAACAAAGCAATAAAGCCTCTAAAGTTTTATATTTTTTTAGTGTTTGTATGGACATCTGACGGATTGTGTCTGAGCCTCATACAATGTCTCTAAACATAGGGAACTTTAGCAGCCTATAACTTTGCTCCTAAGTATTGCAATACTCTAAAATCATCAAGGATGTCTTAGTTTTTCTGGTATTCTAGCTAGAGCATAGAAAATTTAGCAGGAATTCTAAATCATTGCCCAACTGCTAAATTGCGGGGATTGGTCAATTGACAGTCTTCAGCAGGGTTTGACATTGTGAAAATCATGTTATGCCTTGTACCAACATGGTAACCATTATTACTCAGGCTTCCTGTGGAAAAGCCCAAGTTATCAATTCGGCTCTGTTTTTCTCGTTTTGTCTTCTGGACACAAATGGCAGTTTTGTCACATGGGCCTGCATGGGTACAGTGGAGTTGGCTAAAAGATATTGAGTTATATAATGAGATAAGTAGCATGAAACCTGACTGGGTCAAAGAAAAGAAGACAAGGAGAGAGTCAAAATCTTCAGCAGGTATGTTTTGTCCAGTGACAAGGTGATGGAATTAAACCATACTTTGTTTGACCCTTGAGTTCAAAATGAGGATCACCCCTCTAAGCACCCTTAGGGTTGACTGATCACCACATTTTAGCAGTTGGATGATGCCCCAGTTTTCTTTTCAAATCTCTTATGCTATAGTTTGTTTACCTCAAAACTAAAATATTCTGAAAGTTCAGGAGTAATACAATCAACATCCAGTGTTATAGAAATTAGGAACAAAGCAATAAAGCCTCTAAAGTTTTATATTTTTTTAGTGTTTGTATGGACATCTGACGGATTGTGTCTGAGCCTCATACAATGTCTCTAAACATAGGGAACTTTAGCAGCCTATAACTTTGCTCCTAAGTATTGCAATACTCTAAAATCATCAAGGATGTCTTAGTTTTTCTGGTATTCTAGCTAGAGCATAGAAAATTTAGCAGGAATTCTAAATCATTGCCCAACTGCTAAATTGCGGGGATTGGTCAATTGACAGTCTTCAGCAGGGTTTGACATTGTGAAAATCATGTTATGCCTTGTACCAACATGGTAACCATTATTACTCAGGCTTCCTGTGGAAAAGCCCAAGTTATCAATTCGGCTCTGTTTTTCTCTTTTTGTCTTCTGGACACAAATGGCAGTTTTGTCACATGGGCCTGCATGGGTACAGATAATAGTAAAAAAAAAAAGTTGTTGTGTTCCCGTGCCCGTCCTTGAACTGGTAAGCTTTGGTTGTAAAGCCCCACATGCTCCCTAATGCAAAATATATCTTTTAAAGCTATTGTTCTGTAATTTGTGGCAAAACTACATTCGAAGTATTGCTTATCGTAAGTACAACGGAACAATAATCAATCAACAAACGTTAAATGATTGAAGCTACATTATGCAAGTTACAGTACCTAGGAGATGTATTTCTGTCATGAAGTGGAGTATGCTTACTTCACAAGTCATCAAACCATCCACAATCGATTTTACCACAACTGTTAGTTATCTCACTTTCTGATTGGCCAATGTGCCATGGTAAATAAGAGTCCACACCACTGTGTTTACTGTACATCGACAGAACCCAAAAATGGCAAGATTTCTACCCTAAGATCAGGTAAAGTCAGATAGGCTTGATTCTTTGCATATATGTAGTATCCTTATACAATAAGAAACAAAATAGAAATGAGTATTTTTTTCTAATTGATCCCTCTTTAAGATATCAGCTGCTAAACTTTGGTTACTGCATCATTTTATGGCAAAATTTGTACAAATCTAACAAAAAATGTCAAAAAGTGCTGCAGCAAACAAAGTGTAACTCCTCATCTTAAAGACGGATCAATTAGAAAAAAATACTCATTTCTATTTTGTTTCTTATTGTATAAAGGATACTCTATGCAAAGAATCGAGCCTATCTGACTTTACCTGACCTTAGGGTAGAAATCTTACCATTTTTGGGTTCTGTTGTTTACATCAGCATGTCACGCAGCGACGAGAGAGGATTTTCAAGAGCGAAAAAGTTTTCACAAAACAAAACTTTATCGTTTTCGAAGATTTTACTGAAAACCTTGAATTAGAAGAACAGAAGATACACTAACAAGCAAGTACAAATTCAAATACATTACCTTGAGTCACCTTATATATTACCTTGAGTTTCTTTATAAGTTCCTTAGAATTATAAAGTGGTCAAAGCTACGGATTTTCTTTTAGAACAAGAAGAAGCTGGTCGCATAAAAATATGTGATCTCCATTTAGGCTTTGCAGTGCAGCAGTTCTTTCTTGCAGTTGTGACCGATAGTGTAAAATATAAAGGACATTTCACGCATTTGGCACGCTTGTAAAATAAACCAATCACAATGCAAGAAAGTTATATACCATGGTGCACTTTCTTTATTGTCACGCAAAAAGTAACGCTTTCCTACCAGAATTCCGAAAAAATTGAAAATTGTGGTAAAAGACAAATTTCCAAGGTTTTACAGTGGTATGTACTCTTATTTCCCACTCTTTCCGTCATCATCGTGGTCAAAGTTTGTTGTGGACTCACTCGCCTGCGGCTCGTGAGTGCACAATATTTTGACCACGATGATGATGTAAATCGTGGGAAATAAGAGTACATACCACTGTAAAACCCTGGAAATTTGTTAACTTTCCATCTGAATATTGTTTTGAGTGCTGCGCTCTTTTGGAAGTAAAGCTATGTCTTACTGTTTATATGGAACCAACTGGGCTTTGTTTTCATGGAAAATGCATCTAAGTTAATTAAATATAGCTCTGAAATGTTAGAAAAGGTTTAATATTAAACATACACGGAATTCAAATATGGCGGCCAGTGTGAAAAGCAAGTGTTCTGGACTGACTAGCCTCGAATGCGTGTAAAAACACTTTTGTGTTTTCACGTGATTTCGAAGCTAGTCAGTCCATAACAATGGATTTTCGAACAGGGCACCATAATTGAATTTGGTGTATGGTAATTCCGAAAATGAAATATGTCTTGTATTTGAATGGGTCGGTTCGAGAACGACCTAAGTGACTTTTCATACTGTTTTTCGATTTTTGCCAAACAAACTGCAGAAACCTTGTTAAAATAGCCTAAAACTAGCCTCTCTGTATTTTCCCCAAAAAATCGCTGCAAGAACGCTGTACAACGGCCTCTAACCAGTGGCTTTATCATCTAAACAAAAATGACCTGCCCCCATCCAGTTTTAAGGAGATAAATTTAAAGTCGAGTGTCCCTAATAACGATTACTGTAACTCTACTATCCGACAAGTCGTATTAGTCCGTGGGCCAGGAGTCGAAACCCTCCCCCTCCTCGGGGATTTTTGCTGACATATATCATTCGAAAGCTTAGATCGAGGGTAGTCCAAAACCGGTTGTTCGCACTTTTGAAGTGGAAGCGTTTAGGAGTTACGGCGCATTTTACAGTTGGGCTTCAAAACCACAGGGTACCCGCGTCGAGAATAGCGAAAAACACAAATAAAATCCCCTGTGTTACATCAAAAACACTCGATATCGCACCTTTTGCCTTATAACAGCCTAAATACGCTATTTTGCTAGAAAAACTCTTAATAAAAGCATTAAAAGTAGGAAATTCGTTCAGTAAAAAGCACAGGGTACCCACGTCTCATAATTTTGAAAACAGTCAGAAAAAGTGTCTGGCCCTACACGATTTTCACACGTTTCCTCTCCCAGATATGTACAAAATAGTGTTTTATCAGTAGTAAACGAATATGTCTGCTTTGCGGCATATTATGCCATCCATGTTTGTTCTTGTTAACTGATGTATCAGAGCATTTTCGGGCTCTGGGATCGCCGCACTTTCCATGACAGACGTGTAATCGCTAGATTTGAATTTGAGCATTATATGTGCGTGGATAGCTTCATGTTAGTGTCTTAGCCAGGGTCCTCCCAGAGGTAAGTGGTAACGGTGATAGCTTTCAAAGAAATATAATTACCATGCCCTGTTCACGGAATAGTGAAATACAACAGTTTGGCGTTATGCTGTACCCTGCCAGCAGTGGTATCCTCCTATCTTCGCTTGCCGCCGGGGCCGAAGAAAGGAGGAAACCACTGCTCGCAGAGTAATATGCTTTTGGCATTTGCTTTAATTTCTATGCCGTAGTACGGAAAATAATCCTTTCTGCCGAGTATCCTCAGGCTCTTCAATTTGCTGAGATTGATATTAGAATTGTGACTTATAGATTGTAGCAGGAAAGTAATGAGCTATCTGCTTACCAGTGCTAGTGCGCACTTGCGTGTCTTTGTTTTTAAAATAATGCAGCTCGTGCACCATAAAGTAAAACGTAGTTGCGCTAAATTTTGCTATGGCGTGCGTCGCTGACGGGAAATTCGCGCCTGTTGTGCTCAAACTTTTTTGAGATTTTAACGTGCTTATCCTGCTTTACTTTTGGATTGCTTAGCGTGTTAAGTTCTCGTCCGAGTCATTAATATGTTTTGCTGGTCCCTTATATACAGAGTGAAGTGTATGTAAGTAGGTAAGTAGTAGTTTCGCCTCGTAAAGTCCAAAAGCACTTCGTTACGAATTCCCTCGGATGGCTGATGGCTACAAGCTCTACATTTCTACGGCGATTCCAAAAGTGCACTAGTCGGAACGCGAGGGCTACGAGCCATAGCTTAGTATTTCATGACATTTTGCAGACATAGTAACAACAAGTACAGAACAAGTACTGTTTTCACATAATGTAAAACTCTATTTTTCCTTTACAGCAACCACAAAACGGTTGTTAGGAAAACAAAGGATTTCCTCATATTTCCTCTAGACATGGTTATCCTTTCGAGACATTTCTATGACAAAATATTGAGCTAACCATTTGTTGTTGTTTTTCCTCTCTCATTTTCTGACAGAAAAATAGATTTCCGCCTGTTCCTCAAGCTATAAAATTCGCATTTCGATTTCTTAAAACCGCGCGACGCGGGTTAGCTGTGGAATACACTGTTGCCCAAATCACCTATTCGGAAAGCCTTTATGCACACGTTTTCAACGTAATCATGCCTTATAAAGGCTATTTCGTGACCAGCTGCACGATATGTTGAGTTTTGAATGGAATACAAGCATTTTATTTGTATTTTTCGCTATCCCCGACGCGGGTACCCTGTGGTTTTGAAGCCTAAATGTAAAATGCACCGTAACTCCTAAACGCTTCCACTTCAAAAGTGCGAACAACCGGTTTTGGACTACCCTCGACCTAAGCTTTCGAATGATATATGTCAGCAAAAATCCCCGTGGGGGGGGGGGGGGGGTTTCGACTCCTGGCCACGGACTATATGAAAATAAATATCTCCCTGCCGATTTTTTTTTTCAGCTTTCTTCAGTATTTGTTGTGCTGTGCGCCTCCTGTAGGAAGAAAATGTCAGCTGGCTGTCTCCGTAGCCAGTTGAAAACTGACTCGCGCTTTTTTCATGTCCAAAGCCACGTGCATTCAAAGAAATAATTGTGAATTGAAAATTAGTATCCATTCTTAGAAATTAAAGAAAAAGATATTTGCTTCCTAAAAAACATGCTTCGAGAGTATGGGTTATCAATCGCAGCGAAATACGGTACACACGAACACAACACACAACATCGGTATACTACAAGTAACATTAAACTACAACTATGAAGCCTATCCTATAGCCGTCACGGTTTGACTGACAAGAGCAAAACCAAACATAAAAACCTTACTGCCTCGAAAAATAACACGTTCCGAGCCGTGCATGGCAAGAGCCTTCCACTATTAAAGATATTAAGAGCGTTCAATATGTAGAGAGAAAAAGAAAGCAACGGCAACGATTCTTGCAGTGGTTCTATGCAGAACTATTTATCGTCTAATATATTCGTAAATGCGGTATCACCACCGCATTTATTTATTTCATTTGCATTTCTATGTCGTTTCAAAAGTTTTCAGATTAATCGTGATGGGAATAAGCAGTGGCTCTGATACAAAAAGTGAAATGAAGTGACATGTTCAAATTGCCTTCCCAACTTAGTATACGTTATTCAAAAATTCACTTTCTTGTGAATTTGTCTCGTGAAACTTACCTGTCTTTCGTCAATAAAGGAATTGTTATAAGAGCTCTGTGCTCAAAGAAAGTGCCTTGGTCTTTATGCAGAACTAAAAACTAAATCACTATGAGCAAAGGAACCCCGATATGGGTCACCTGCGCATGACATATCCTGCGATATCTGTCATCCGAGCAAAACCTCACAATCGTCCTGGAAATAATATTTGATTAAAAGCAGTTATGAAGAGGTTCCAAAAATACACAAGTTGATCACAATTTTAGAAAGTCACATGAGTTTCTCAACAAAATAATAAATATAAAAAAAGAAAAAGAAGAATGATTTTTCTACCACTTCAACCATATAATTTTGATTTGGCGATTTTGTTTTTCTCGGAACTATTTGATTTCCCGCTCCCTTTCTGTTTTGAATGTTCAAACAAAGTTAAATCCGATTTAGCAAAAGTAACCCACGGCTTTTACTTAAGCATTAGAGCACAGCTTTCTTACTGCGGTTTCATAATTCTGCGAACTCTCGCTAACGATTTCCAACCGGCAAACCGCCTTCTGGCTTCCGTCAATCAAACTGCCGAGTCTTTTCGTCGTTACTCTTAGTGCTTTTGATTGGCCAGCACGTAACGTTGCTGTCGCGACAGGAAGCCATTTTAGCACTGCTTAGGCGCTGGCCAATGAAAAAGCACAAAGAGTAACGACGAAAAGACTCGGGAGCTTGATTGACGGAAGCCAGAAGGCGGTTTTACGGTTAGAAATCAATAGCGAGAGTTCGCAGAATTACGAAACCGCAGTAAGGGTGTTCGGAAGCTTGGTTGCTAGGGAAATTTGAAACAGTTCTAATTCGGCGACACTTTGCTCAATCATGACCAATTTTGCGCCATGACAACATCAAAGGACAACAATACCAATGATGACGTCATCGGACCACGCCCATGGTCACGTGACCGGGAGTAGAAAAAAGACTAATTTGCCTTAAAATAGATGTTTCTCGAATAATTTTTGCTATAGATATATTTTTCATGAGCATCTTCATAAAGTTAAGTATGGATTTGCAATTTCGATTTAAAATAAGGAAATGACGAGTGCATAAAGTCGTTTTTTTGGCTATAACTTTCCCAATTTTATCCTAAATGCAAATCCATGCTTAACTTTGTGAACAATATGCTTTTCTATCGATTTGCTGTAAAATATTTGCGAAATATTAAGATTTGCGGGAGATTTAGTGTTTTAAAGAAACACGAATTGATGCGCTAGGAGGCTTGGTTACCAAGGAAGTGTAAAACAAATTTATATTTTATTTTCCACCAGAAAATAGAAATCAAGCAAGCAATGGAAGAGAAATACATCGTAACATTGTTTAAGAAGCGAAAAAGAAAGTTCAAACCCAAAAAAGCAAAAAAATCGAAAATGAAAAAGGAACGCACGCGGGGTTTGAACTCGGCACCTTCTGATTCCAAACCCAAGACTATACCAGTCGGCCATCGGAGCTTGTCAAATAAAGTGTTCTCAGAAATTGTATATAAACCTTCACTCGAGAGACTGCAAGTTCGTAGGCTGAACAAAGCTGCAATTTCGGCATTTTAGACTGTTTCTTTCTTCTTTAACGTCGTAGAAACAATAACAGTATGATTTCCTAGCAAGGTATGATTTTCTACTATACAGAGTTGCTAATTACTTTCCAAAATGGTTAATTTTTGTCAAAGTAGCCAACATTTTCGATCGCCGAACGGGCGCCGAACGGTATTTTCTCTTCAGAAAAGCTACAAAAAGTAAAGAACTCCAGAAAACTGAAATGCAATAGATACAACAATGATAGAAGATATAAATTTGATGCTAGTTTGGCCAATATTTTTGGTACTTCAGCGGAATTTAGGGCAGTTTCCAGTGGCGACATTTTACAAATCCCACGCTATAGTTTGCACTTAGACAACATGTCACGGCAAAACGCTCCAACAAAACTATGTTTTTCAATTGTTTTGACAATGAAAATGAACGTTTTTTCTACATTGAACCAAAATAATGAAATAATATTAGGAAAATGAATTTACTTTAGAAAAATCATTCCTCCAGAATGAAAATATGTTGGAAATAAAACCATCTTGTTGTTTGATTTTGAGAAAAGACTGCCGCCGAAGTCACGCAATCTTGGCTAGCAACGAAACGTAACTTAGCAACCAAACTTCCGAACACCCTTAAACATTAGAGCACAACTTTATCGGCGCAATAGAGCACGCGTGTTGTTGGGAGAGACACAAGAACATTGTAAAATCACGAGCCGCAGGCGAGTGTTGAATAATAAAACCATTATCCTGCTCAATTTTGCAGAATATCATCTGATTTTAGCCAACTCGGGACTTCGTCCCTCGTCGGCTAAGTATCATAAGATATTCTTCGCCATCTCGCAGGATAATGGTTAATTATTAGTGAAAACGTTTATGTAAAGACCTTACTGCGTGACTACGTCACACAGTGCCATTTTGTAAGAAGTTAGCCAATTAGAAAGCGAGCAGAACAAAGGATCTTGACTTTCTTGAGATCTCAGCCATTGAAATATTAGCTTTTCTCTAAAAGTTGTGAAAATCAAGGGGCCAAAATCACTAAAACACTTAAAATTACTCATAGCCAAACGTAGTTGAGGTATTAAATTTCCTTAAAATGGTTTGAATCTCTGACTGACAAACTTTTTACGGGATGGCCCAGTTGACGTTGTCGCACGGTAAAAAGGAGGCCCAACTTGCTAACAAGCATCTAAGTACCTTTGTCGGTAACAGGTGAGAAAAAATTCCGTGCGTTAGACAAACAAGCCAAACGACTCTCAAGTGTTGCAATCAGGAACTTGAAGCTCCCCAAGAACCCCTAGAAGTTTAGTCATTCACTGGTAAAGCCATTTCCTCGGCAAAATTGCCTAAATGATGAATTCCAATAACACCATTAAGAAACCAATAGACGAACTTTTTCCTAAGAACAAACAATTTCCCCAACAACAAAAATAATCATTGCAACATTCATGTAGTATTCCCAATATTGACGTGATAAACTTATATTTATAACTTAGTTTTTTTCCAGCTAAAAATAAACCGAGAAAAGTGATTCAGTCAAATAACATTCAAGAAAGGACTCCAGAACACATCTTTCAAGAACGTCTAATAATGTGATTCAATATGTGACGAGCTGTGTGGGATCCAAACTATAAAAGATGATATTGTATTATTTAAAATCCAAGATGTGCACCACGCATATTATTTTATTTCGTTGATTATTTTATTGCCCTATTTTCAAAGCAGTGAGCTCAGAACAAAGGAATTTTATAGTTTAATGTTTGAGGTCCCACATCTTTTTGATGCACAGAAAATTTGAAACAAAAATCTTTAATTACGTAGTAGCAGGTGCTTTGAGAAGCTGAACATTTTATTTGGAATTTGAGTTGAAGAAAATCCAGTTAAAATTCATTAAATTACAGGAAATATGCGGCTGCGAAATGAAAAGGCGTGTTTTAAAACCAATTAACGCGGTATTTTGATTTCCAGAGTTAAACTTCAGGTCTAGGGTGGTGAAAATAATCGACCTTGATTTTTTAAAAAGTGATAACAACCATATTTGGAACGTTCGTGTTTGAACTAAGAAAAGGTTTAGGATCATGATCCTAAAAAAGGATTAAAAACCATGACGTTTAACCAATAACTAGTAATGGCACACTCCAATCAACTCGACAACTATCGGCTTCAATACGATCATTTCCTTCACGCGCAGTTAATAGATTTGGCCTGATGACAAGCACACAAGCACAAGCAAAATTAAATCATTTTGATTTTAGGCTTGCGCCGTCGCTATATATGTTGCACACTTGCCCTGCCCTTGCGTTGTGTGCTTGTGATTGCGTTCCAGCGAGAACCAGGCTTAAAGGGGCACTCGCACGCTTAATTTTTGTACAACCTGTCAAAAAATAAGTCTAATTCTAATCACCAAAAATACATTTATAAGCTTATTGGGAATGACCAAAATAACAGTCCAGGTTTGTTAAATGACCTTCTAGCTGTTAGATCAATACAAATCTATGGTGTTTTTGTCTATTATCAAGAGGATGGAATTGGATTGCTATTTGAATTATTTGCTTGTCAGGCAAGCGTGCGAGTCCCCTTTTAAAAGATCATGGTACTCGTTAAAGAATTCCAGGAAAATGTAATTGCGCCATAGCATCATTGTCGGTTCTTTAAAGATTGGAACTGTAAAATGAGTGTCAAATTCGCACCAAATTCTCCTTGAATAAAGTACAATCAGACCTACAAAGAAATCCCATCGTGTAATTAGCCATTGTAATACAGATGACTTTATCCTCTCGCATTTTTGAAAATGTAGTTTTTACTTTTTTATTGCTGCGGATGTAATATATCAGACACTCGAGACAGCGTGTTTCATCAGGATTTCCAAACATCAAGAAATGGGTTGAAAAACGAGAGAAAGCTGAGTTACCAGAAGCCATCGTTCCTGTGGAAACGATGATACAGATCCGTCGTTGAAGGGTTAAAACGTTGAATTACTTAAGGTTTCATGATGATTGGAAAAAAAAGTTGAGACCCTGTGTCCGACGGGCGTGACAATGTTATGATTGTGAACAACAACAACCAAAGGTTGAGATTTATGTTAAACGCCGTGGAAAAATGGTGTTTTGCTGACGTTTCGAGCGTTAGCCCTTCGTCGGAGCAAAGAGGGAAAACTGAGGGAGTGGGGCTGTATATAAAGTAAATGTAGAGCCGTTGCTAGGCAACAGATAAACATTCGGAATGACTAAAGGCGATAATTGGTTAAGAATAACAAAGGATGCCATGGGCCATTGAAATCGCAAACTAGTGATAAAAGTAAAGAAAGAGGAAATATGATGAGATGTAGAAAACTAGGTATAAGAGAAAAATTCATTGATGCCGTGGGGTCATCGGCAACCGAGTGAAAGAATAAGTCTATTCTCTTTATGCAAGCGAGAATGATTAGACCCGTTGTGAAGAGAAACACCGCAAACAGTCATATGATCTCTAGTGTGACCGGGAAGATTGAAGTGTCGGGCCACTGGTTTGTTACGGTCATTTTTCCTCACATCATTGCGATGCTGGCAAAAGCGCGTAGAAAGCATTTGACCGGTTTGTCCTATATAGATCATTCTATTGTATTACTTGCTCACTTTGCCGCATGATCTATATAGGACAAACCGGTCAAATGCTTTCTACGCGCTTTTGCCAGCATCGCAATGATGTGAGGAAAAATGACCGTAACAAACCAGTGGCCCGACACTTCAATCTTCCCGGTCACACTAGAGATCATATGACTGTTTGCGGTGTTTCTCTTCACAACGGGTCTAATCATTCTCGCTTGCATAAAGAGAATAGACTTATTCTTTCACTCGGTTGCCGATCACCCCACGGCATCAATGAATTTTTCTCTTATACCTAGTTTTCTACATCTCATCATATTTCCTCTGTCTTTACTTTTATCACTAGTTTGCGATTTCAATGGCCCATGGCATCCTTTGTTATTCTTAACCAATTATCGCCTTTAGTCATTCCGAATGTTTATCTGTTGCCTAGCAACGGCTCTACATTTACTTTATATACAGCCCCACTCCCTCAGTTTTCCCTCTTTGCTCCGACGAAGGGCTAACGCTCGAAACGTCAGCAAAACACCATTTTTCCACGGCGTTTAACATAAATCTCAACCTTTGGTTGTTGTTGTTCATGTTCACGTCTCCGCCGACGCAGACCACCTAGTTTTCCCGTAAAACTAGTCATACCAATGTTATGATTGGTTTGTTGTGTTTATCTAATACGGTAAGAAACTTCAAACTTTTACCGATACCTCATTAGGATAGAGTTTTATGGGCTACAAAACTACATGTCACGCCCATCCGACACAGGGTCTTTAAAATTATATTTAACGCTAAATAAAATTATATTTGAAAGTTCATTGTTCAGATTCTTGCAACTGCTTTGCACTGCTTCAAACAATATTACTGTAACTATTTAGTAGGAAATAATTTGCACTCCTCAAAAGAAGCAACTCAGCTGTTTTTAATTAATATGTAAGTTAGTTTGTTTATTTACGCCTCAGCCTCTCTAGTATTCCCAGTTGCCTGAGCCTCCTGCACTACGTCGTTTTAAATAACAACAATACCATTAAATACTATACTGCTACTGCTATACTGCTATACTGGTATACTGCTACTGCTACTGCTACTGCTATACTGTTACTGCTACTGCTATACTGCTGCTGCTACTGTCATACTGCTACTGATGCTACTGCTGCTGCTACTGCTACTGCTATACTGTTACTGCTACTGCTATACTGCTTTTGTCATACTGCTACTGCTACTGCTAATAATGATAACAATAGAGACCTTTAAAAAGGCCTAGTGCAAACGTCGAATTAGTCGTGTCGAATACATAACAATAGATCATCTGTTAGTTGAAAGTGTCGATGTCTTTTCAAAGTGATGTAATCGACTATGTAAGGAACTGTTTTATTATTTATGCCTCAACATCTCCAGTATTTGCACGTGCCCGAGGCTGCTGCACTACATTCGCACGTGCCCGAGGCTGCTGCACTACATTTGCACGTGCCCGAGGCTGCTGCACTACACGTGCGGGCAAGTTTTGTGGTTGTACAGTGTTCCACTTCTGCAGTCGCAGAACTTTGACAAACTCGCCTCTTAATTCAGTGTTTCTCCAGCAGTAAAGGATAGGGTCGAAGAGAGAATTTAAAGAAACACACCTTGAGCAATTGGAAGTACTGAGTGGATCAAATACATCGGAATAACGTCCTTAGATATTCTAACAACAAGAATAGCTGTCATCGAAGGAAAAAAACTGATGACTAGTAAGCCTATGAGAGCAGCGACCGTTTTGATGGCTTTCCAGTCCTGTTGGTATTTGATCTGATTTTCATGAGTTACTTGCTGTTCCTCAACTTGTTTTTTGTGCCTTTGTGAGTGGCGAAGAATATGCCCGTAGCAGAAGACCACAAAGATAACCAACAGCGACAAATAAAGAAACAAAAACTAAAAGAACTCGTTGGAGTGAAATGTACTAAGTAAGGAATACCGATAGTTATCGCGGCAGCATAGCTAACAGCACACGCGGCTATCAGGCGCTTGGTGTTTATCAGACTGTTGTACTTATAAGGCTGTGTTATGGCGATGTAGCGTTCAAATGTTATAACAGCCAAGATACTCCATGATGCTAACATAATAAGGATTATCGAAAACACAGGGGCGGTCTCGATCATACAAGACGTCTCTCCTCCTACAAGATGACTCACTTCCCTAGCAATGTAGAGAGGCTGTACGACTGCGCCGTTTAGTAAGTCAGTTGCTGCTAAGAAGACAAGTGCAATGTTGGATTTCTTCTCTCTGAGAGAGGGCTTGCTCAGGACGATTTTAATGGCGATGGCGTTTAGGCCAACGATTAGCGGTGATGTGATAACAGAAATGACAATCACAATGATCGAGGATGCTGTAGTTGAAGAAGTCTTGTACGAGTGATGCCATGTATAATCGCTTTGAAAATTACACTCCGTTAAATGGCTGCTACTTTTGCGAAAAACCACTGCTTGCCCTAAGCTTTCATTCATTTTAGTGTCTCTTGGTAATTCCGCTCACCAGTAGTGCACTTAAATTTACAGCGTTCGCTGCAAGTGCCATGCCTGTTTAGTTTCTCCGTGGAGTTCAACTTGGGACAAAACTTTGCCCGAAAAGCAAGAGGCTCAAGCCCAAGTTGCAAGCAGAGTCTGTGACGCTCGAAATTTTAACTTTTTTTTAGATTCTGAGTGACGCTAGACGGTTGAGTGTTGAACCTTATTCGCCTTCTGTCCCGATACGTAATAAACTGGACACACGAAGAGCGCAACCCTTTACCACGCTGAAGAGGCTCCGTCAGTCGCTATTTGCCAGATTAGGAACGCACCGAGTCACAGGAAGAATCCATTTCCTTCGGCTGATTTAGAGAATGTAGAGCAAAATTTACGATTGAATTCAATAAATCAAGTATGAGCCTACTTGATTTATTGTAGATGTAGATGGATATCTGGGATCTCTATACACGTTATTCGTCTTCTTATATCGAATGAACACAATAACAAACGAGTGCCTGACAAGGGTTCATTTATTGTACGGATGGCAGCAACTTCCTGAGATGCTTTTCTCCTAAACGACTATAAAAGCTCCTTACAAACCACAAAATAACTTTTCTACGACGCTGCCAGCTGGCGTGGGACGTTCCGTGCAGTTGTCGAGAAACATTTTAACCGACTTGAAAGAGTGGTAATGGGGGTTTTCAAGAGTTCTTTGACGTTAACTTCTTCAAACACAATCAATGAATTACCTGGCTGCAAAGTTCCTAAAACAAACTTTCAGGCGGTGTTTTACGGGACAACAGCAGTGGTATATGAGTGGCCCAATAAGCCGTTATAAAGGATTCTAAAAGGGTCTATAAATTGGGCAGTTCCAGAAAATATATCTACCCCGGGGACGGGCGGCATTCGAAAATTCTGAATGGGAGGGGAGTTTCAAGCTCGAATTCTGCCTGCTAAGGGGGGTATTTGAAGCAGGCGGGGGGCAAAAACTAGTGCCGCCCGTCCCCGGGTACATATATTTTCTGGAATTGCCCGTTCACTTGAGATGGTTAAAAAAAACATATTAGCAATGTTTCACCCACGTTCGGTTGGAAAAGATTTAGACGATAGCTTACTCTACGTGATAGAATTACCTCATTTCAATAGATAACAGAATTGAACCGGCCTCAGCAGCTGGGCCATCCCGTAAGTTGTTAGTCTTTAGGATAGCAGTATAGACTTTTTGCACATCAGGTACTTGGAATACGTTTGGCAGCAATTACTGTGTTGCATGACATTTCAGATCATACTACTGCTCTTGATTTGAAGAATAACTCGAACAAGAAAGTCACACTTTTGTTAAGTTTTGTTTGCTGCTTTTGTTTTCCTAATGTTTGTTTTTAACCTTATAAAGTAAGGAAAAAGCAACATCGCTACTAATAGAAATTTATTTTATAAACACCAATGAAATACTGGGTTATGATCTCAAGCGCGAAAACTTGATATCTTCACATGTGAAAATAATACACTTGTCTGTGAGTCATGGTCGATTTTTAGGTTTAAACCTAAAGCTCTCAGTCAGTTTTATACCTTTTTAAAGTCTGGCGTCATCGTTAACGTCTCTTTTCACGTGACTATTTTGTTTCGCTTCTCTAGTCACCTAGACGTTTTTGCCCCCCCCCCCCCCCAAAAAAAAAAAAACGTATGGTTGTAAGTATGGTTGTCTTAGCATGATCCCTTGAAGAGAAATGACTTTTTCTTTGTGGGTTCCCATGAGTTTTGACTACAGAAGCGAAACGAAATGGACACGTGATGTGACGTCATGGATGACGTCATCACAATTTTATGTCTAGTACATGCTCGTTTTTAATATATGATCACATAATATTTTACGTCTGACTCACTGATTTATTGATTTCCAGGGAGTAGCAAGTCAAGTGTGAAGAAAAGAAAGAAGAAGAAACTAATCAAGCAGCCAAGCTCGCCCGTAGCAACTGATAAGCCAACCTGTGAAGAGCTCAAAATGACACGGGAGGTCCAAGAAGGTAAAAAAAGAGGACACTCTGACTACTCCACTTTTCATTAGTGAGATTTGACAATATGTAGCTGTCTACTACTGTGCCTTTTAATACTAATATCTACATCTACTGATTGCAACAATGTCACCATTGACGACTCACTTGGTGGCATAAGTCGGAAAAAAATATATTCATGTAAATCAAAATGAAGGCAGGTAAATATACAACCCAAAAAATAATAAACAAACATACCGGTAAGAAAGCTGCAATAAGCGCACCAATAAAATGGTCTTCAATGGCAACATTGTTGGTTATTGTACAGCCCTACTTTGAATTTGCTTAGGTTGCAGGGGCAAACCACCTCATCCAGAAGATCGTCCCATTCTCCAAAGGTACTTGGTAGAGGGTTCTTGAGAATTAAAGACTTACATGAGTGGCACAATATAACCCTTGATTTTGCAGGAAGTGATGCTCATTCTGGTCTCTCCTCGCCCAGTGCCACACACACCAAGCCCCGTCACTCTCTAGACTCCCATTTACCCTCCGTATCCAAAGAGGATGACATGCTGTTTCGCCCTGCGACAGTGGAGCTCTCAAGTGGCGAGTCTGATGCAGAATATGACTACTACATGGATGAGGAGTCATTGATTCCAAGTATTGGACCTCCCGCAATACTTCAGTATGTTAAAGAATCTCAGCATCCTCCCCTGAGTAATGAGGAGGTTGAGGATAAAGAGGCATTGGCCAACTCTGAATTCCTCAAGAAGAGTATGTTCAGTGGGCCTTGCATGTTTTGCAAAGAGGAGGTGTTACCATTTCCAACAGTCAATGAATTAGAGGAATTACCACCTGAACAGGTACTCAAGAGTAAAGCCCTGTCTAAACTAGGACACAATGTGTACCATAGCCTACAACATTGTAGCCGGATTTAGCCATGTGAGAAACATTGTTGCGCACAGCAAAGTTTATGGCTGGGACACACAAAATGTTTTTCTCCAGGCAAGAAATATTTTGTGTTTCATACACCATGTTCTAGAATAGCCACTGGGGAACCATACAGGACATAAATGTTGTGCTTACACTATCTGTGTCCTAGTTAACCATGTTCTAGAATGGCCACCAGGGTACCATGCAGGACATAAATGTTATGCTTACATTTTCTGTGTCCTAGTTAAGCCATTTTAAGGTGAATAATTTCTAGCCTGCATTTGTGACCGTGGAGAAAAAATGGACAAGCAATGTAGCCTGCAAAACAGTCTCTTTGAAAACGCTTTGGAAAGCTCCCGGAAAGCCTATCTGAAGCCATTGTAGAGCTCTGTCAAAAATAGGGGCGAGTGGAGAAACAAGAGCCTGCAATGGTCATTGTACTGTTTCAGTATTCACGTTTGGATGTGAACGTACATTTCTGATTGGTCAGTTAAAGCATGTGGTGACACAAGCGCTGTGGTGGTGTGAAATTATTTAAATTTAACATTGTGACGAGCGAAGCAGTTTTACAGTTCGATCTTTTGAGCGACTCCTTGCTTTCTGTGGATCTTTCTTAAAGCCCTCAATAGAGTTACCCTGCTAGCAGCGTTTCTCTCTGTCAGTCTTTTATCAGCTAGCAAAGCTGTTCACGTGTCTGGATTTCGCGTGATTGTTTTGATTTGCACCCAAGAAAAAACCTCTGCAGCAAGCTGCTTTAGAATTTCTGTTTATTATGTTTGTGTTCTATGTTTGTGTGCTATGTTTGTATTCTAAGCCATGGTAATTACTATTGGGAATTTGATGGATTCGACATAAGAATCCCATGTGGTGTGTAATACAATGACATTCTAAGCGGCTTGCTGCAGAGGTTTCTCTTGGCCACATATCAAAATAACCACGCAAAATACCAGATACGCGAACAACTTTGCTAGCTAACAAAATACTGACAGAAGGAAACCAAAGCTAGCAGGATGCAATAGAGTCAAACAAAAAGCAAAAGACAGCCCTAAAAACCATTCTTGATTGAAGAGACTACTACTATCGCTGGACAAGCTTGGATTGTTCCATTTTGTCTGTACCACTGCTAGCGCCTGTTGAGCAGGCTACGGTACAAGCAATGAGACAGTTGCGATGAGATATTTCCAATCATTGGATCATTGTCTTCGTGAGCTCCAGAAGGGAAGTTGGGACTCTTGGGGGATGCACTGGAAGTTTGTTATGAGACATTATAACACTTTCATTTTGTTTTTGTTTCAGCTTTTCTGTTGTCCTCAGTATGAGAGATTTGTGAAGTTTGAGCTGTCACAGCGTGGAGACAAATCACATGTCAGAGATGAGTTAATTGATATCAAACCCCACCCACCTTACGGCACAAAGGCAGCAAGACGTGCTGCGAAAGAACGAGCAGCAGAAAGAGCCAGGGAAAGAGAAATGGAGAGACAAAAAGCAGCTGGCATGAACCCTACTAATTTCTATGCATGTAAGTACTGTACTTCAAACAACAGGTAAAAATAAGAATGGAAAATGAGTGGCACATTATGTAATTGATACAGTATTGTAAGTACCATAGCAAATCAAACTAGATTGTCCTTGTGTTTGGCATCAGAAAACTGTTTTCAAAGAGCGGCTGTCAGAAGAAATTTACTTTTTATGCATTGGCATAATGAATGTGAGATAATGATAATTGTGAGCAATGGGGCTCAAGAAATGTGGGATAGACACCAGCAGCCAAGCTAAACACATCTTTTCTAGACAGTTTTTTCAAACACAACTTTGACGCACCAGTCTTCCTGCTAGCAGAGGAATCTTTCCCTTCTGCTTATCAGTACAGTGAATACAAAAAAGAGGCCTCAGGGAATGAAGCTTAGAAGGCACCGGTATTCAATGAATGTTGGATCAACATAAATTTTGCATTTAGAAAAAACAAGCACTTTTGTGCAATCTTTTGACTCAATTAACCTTAATTTCCCATGTCAATGTTTCCTTTAGTAACTCGCCAAATGAAGACGATCAACTACTCCCTGGCTTCCACTAAGTGTATGGAGGAGGGCTGGACTGTGAGACCTCGATCACCATCGCCTAGTATTGATGGGCTGGGTGATGACCCGTTCGTCATAGAAGTCAATCCATTGCAATTGGTAAGAGGACAAAAGGTTCTGTCAGTCTGCCTCCTGGACTTTGTATGGCCGTCTCGCTCCACTGGAATTTTCACGTTGTAGAAAAGACATGACATGCGTGTTCATTTCATTTGTGTCAGAAATCATGAAATTACAGATGATATCATTTTCTCACATTTTCCAAGAAGAGGTCTCTCACCTCTTCTCAGGTCTCTCTTTTCTCTCTCTGCTTACTTTCTCCGTGTTGTCTAAGGTATCCCTTTTCACCTTCTACCCTCTCAGGTCAGTGCAACGAAATCTCTGTTTCTGTCCTGTCTAAAATATACCTGATCATCTTCATCTTCTTGGTCTTTTCTGCTATTCTGTGATCTTCTGTGCCCCATTGCCTCCATTGTTTACGCAGAGTGCGTTTGCGCATATCTTGCGCATTATTTTTTTAGAATTGACACACACATACGGTATTTCGGTGTTAAGCCTGATCATGATCGAAACATGTTTAGTCTGTTGATGATCTAAAAAAGTTTTGTTTGATAATGATCGAAACATGTCTGATCATTTCCTAACTAAAGAGGGTAAATTTTTTATAACACAATTTCACACTCCTCAATAAGTAACGATTTAGATACACATAAACACGCACAGATTGTTATATAGAAAAGCCGACGTTTCGGCGTCATCTTGGTGCCATTGTCAAGGGCAACGAAATAATATATGCAGAGTTCAGGAGCTAAGAGTTCAAAGTCACTAATCTACACAGGTTTAGACAAGACAATGTTTTGTTTTTAATTTGAGCAAACCTGTCAGATGTTTGATATTTTAATAGACTTTGTCCTCCAGTCCAACAGATTTTGAGATTCTGTGAATTTTTTTTCCTGCAATATTTACTCCTCTGCCTCTTTAGTGAAATACAAAATAATTTTATCATGTATTATATTTTACACACAGCCATTTTGTCTTTAATGATTTTTTAATTTGTACTTTCTATTCAGCAAAGGCAAGCCTTCCTGGAACGTTTTTATGGAAATGGTGCTCGGTTTCTATTGCTTCTTCCAGACGGCACTGGGTGTTGTTAGTATCCTTTGAAACTTCCGAACTGGCATGATCGAAGAGAGACACGAATAGATTTTAGACTAAAAAAGTAGAAGTAGGACCGTCATAGTAAAATACCTCTTCTGGTTGGTGTGTTGACGATTGAGCGAATTAGCGTGTTGTTTAGACTAAAAAGCGTTACGCAGGACAGGGAGTGGAGAAAGCCTCTATTTGTTACCATGATTTCGTACGTGTCTTCCTTTACAAGTAATATTAGCTATCCAAGTGGAAATATAGCCGTTATGATCACCTCTACTGAAAGTGGGAAGTTCAACTATCTAGCTTTTGAGGTAATGTGTGTTTGTTTTAATTGCTTCAGCTGTGCATGCATTACAGCGCGAGAAGCCCAAGTATGGCCACTCGATAATTAATTCGCATACTTTCGCCCGCGTTAGCCAATCACAGGCGGGTTTTTTTACAAGTGAGCCGAGCTTAAACCACAAAACTGCTCGAGTCACGATGAGTGTTCAAGTCATGAAATACAGCGGAACTTCCTAGGTTTTCTATTTGCTCTGAGCGGCTAAAAGTTATCTAAGCTGATGTCCGTTTTCAGGCGGGTCAAGCACGAAAAGCCGTCGACTGAGTTTGTCTCTCCGCTAGTCGGAGGTCAAATCATTCGCCCGCATTTCCCATTTATACTCGGCACTAAACCTGCAGGCATCGATACATGTAATAATTTATATAATTTAGAAATGAGCTTAGATTCATACAAATTATAATGTTCAAATAGCAATTTACTTTCAGATCCTGGGATGATAAATAAATTCACATTGCGATCTAAACTTGCAAGAACCCGCCTACCGAGTTGTCTATCAGATGTCAAATTATTCGCGAACAAGAAACTATTCTCTTTCGGAAAATTGTCAATATGTTCAGGAAATTTCTCAATTCATTTCTAAATTATATAAATTGTTATCGATGCAGGTTTAGTGCCAAGCATAAATGGAAAATGCGGGCGAATAATTTGACCTCCGACTAGCGGAGAGACAAACTCAGTCGACGGCTTTTCTCGCGCGCTTTGATTTCCGACTACACCTGTTTACTTTGTCTTTCTAGTACTTGACCCGCAAGAAAACGGACATTTTATATGTGATTTCAGCTTGGATAACTTTTATCCGTTCAGAGCAATACAGCAAATAGAAAACCAAGGAAGTTTCGCTGTATTTCATGACTTGAACACTCATCGTGACTCCAGCAGTTTTGCGGTTTGAGCCCGGCTCACTTGTAATAACCCCGCCTGTGATTGGCTAACGCGAAAGTATGCGAATTAATTACCGGGTGGCCATACTTGGGCTTCTCGTGCTGTAAGGTTTTTCAGGTGTAGACTTGAAAAGGCAAAAGAAAACAGATTGAAACAGAGACAAATCTGGATCCAAATGGGTGCAGGGGGGACCAAGGGTGGCACAGACTCGAGTTGAAAAGGCAAAAGAAAACAGATTGAAACAGAGACAAATCTGGATCCAAATGGGTGCAGGGGGAACAAGGGTGGCACAGACCCGAGTTCGTGTCGCAGGGCTCCGCAACCATTCTTTGTGCATAGACGAATTGGTTAGCCTCCAGGGCAGTTGTGGTTTTTAAGTGTGTTGTATACTGTATGCGTGACTCGAGAAAACTAGCTGTAATGGCTGCATATCGGCGGCTACGAGCTTCTCTATAGTTCGAGTTCAAAGAAAATACATTATTATTAGGTCCCATTAAAGACAAGCTAAGAGGAAACACAAGACAGACCAGAAAAGGCTCTGAAATTGACGAAGGATTCAATAAATCATAAATAAATATTGCTGGGTCCTCTCCCTCTGTCTGTTTAACGGGTCGAGTAAAATTTGGGATAAATTTCAGTGTTTTCAATGGACGATTCCAGTTATAACGCACGTGCGCGCTGTATGTCGGTAGATGTGGGACATTTGTCGAACAAAACGTTAAAAAGCGTGCGCTGCATTCTGGTAGTTGTGGGACACGGCTTGAGCATTTCTGAATAAAGAAGAGCGCGCGCTTTTAGTTTGAATCGTCCATTTTTTTCCAAAATTTTGTTAAAATATTACGAGCAACCCATGCGATTATATGTTTATGATATAAAAAGGCAAAATTCAGCGCGCGTGTTGACTGCAAAGCAATTAAGATCGAAGCAAGTAATTTTGCCCTCAATGAAGAAAAAAGGGCCCTCGCTCTTAGCCAATCAGCATTGAATAATTGAGTAATATTATAAGTATTGTTATCTCACTTCTCAGGATAATGATGATTTTGAAAAGAGACACTCTGGGATGCTGGCTTCGTTTGACCCGTCAGGACATGGAGCTTGCTATTTTCGAAATGGTGCAGTTAGGTAGGATCGAGTTCGTGCTTGTCTTTTAAAAATCAGTGCAACCAATCACAAACCATCAAATCGGAGTTATTGGAACGCCTAGTTGTATACTTTTAACTTTATTAACTTTAACTTTTACTAATCTTGATTTGAAGATCTTTTTCCGCGGAAAATTACATATGAGATCCCTAATAAGGAAAAGTTATTAATCTTGCAGAAAACGTTTTCATGAAAATCATCGCTTTGTTGCGGGCTTTATCAGTTGCCATCAACTATTATCATATATATAAGGCCGGTGTCATACCAGTTTGATTAAACATTTGTTTGAAATTAATTATGATGTCAAACCTATTTTTAACATCGTTTAGAAAATAACACCTATGTTGTATTGTGAATGTGCGCATTCTGATTGGTTAAAAAGCGTGTTTGTAAGAGACCTGAGAAACACGATTGTCACGCAACGCTGTCGCGCGTGTGTATGTTATTTTCTAAAAGCAATACAAATACTTTCTGCGTGCTCTCTGGTTTCTTACAAACACTCGGGGAATGTTGGTCGAACTGATCAGTTCTCCCAACATCCCCCTCGTGTTTGTAAGAAAGCAGAGAGCACGCGGAAAGTACTTTTATTGCTTAATCAATATATCATGCTCAACAAATCAAATATTGAATAGGTTTGAGAACAGCTTAATTCTGATGCAACTGCTTAAAGGCTGGTTTCCATATAGTCTTATCTGTCTTATGTGTCTTATCAGTCAACCGTGAAACAAAAGAATAATTCCAATTTCCATTGTTTCACGGTCGACTGATGTGACAGATAAGACTATATGGAAACTAGGCTTAATGCTGACGTTGTTTCCTGTCCCCCTTCCAGGCTCGTCTTAGATCCTTTTGGTGGTGTGTTACTGGATAGCTCTGGTTCCCGAAAGAAGAAATGGTTATGGCATAACTTGAAGACTCATGTTCACGCTCCACCGTTTCAGCCAATCACTTTCAGCATAACGAAACAGCTGTCCGTACGTTGTCTAGCACAGGTGAGATGCTAGTGATGACAAACGAGTAGCCTGCATGGCAAACACATGGAAAATAATTTCCTTTCTCCATTCCTTCTCCAAGCTACTACACTCGAACCGTGAACACCTGAACCGTGAACACCTGTACATTTCTTTCACATTTTTTTCTGCGGTTTTGGGAGAACGAAAACATATTTTAACTTTTGCCATGGTTATAAAACTTCATTGCATTTTTCAAACAGTTTCAGTGGAAATAGCAAGCATAAACAGTAATATAAAATTTAATCAGGTGTTCACGATTCGAGTGTCTTTACTGTAAGAAGAGATCCAGAAGAACATGAGAAGATAATTACGTGCAAAAAATGTCGAAATAAACATCTACAAACAAAGCCTAATGATCGATTTGTCAATTCAATCGAAAATATCGCACTCATTCTCTAAATCGGCCGATGGATATTGCTTTACTACCCGGTATGTTGCTAGGCTGACTAAATGGCGGTTTAGTTAGGCTCTTTAAGTCAGATCTGCAAAACATTCTTTCCTCGTGTAGTATAGACCGCTTTTCATTAACCAACAAACAATTGTAGCCTGAAGACAGTGGTTAATGAGATACATTGAGTTAATGGCATCTCCTTACCGACAGATGGGTACTCTCATTTAGCATATGTGGCTCAAAAAGAAGTTTTATTGCCCTTTTGCAGAGATTGGCGCCCATAAAGGACGTATTGGGTGATGTAATGACGTATCGCTTAGGTATTGTTTCATTTGGGGTTTTCAGAATAAAGTAGTCATGACCTTTAACCAAGGGAAACACACGGCCAGGTTTAATGTTGGATCCAAGCTAAAGGTATGTCTTACAAGGATAGTGAGGCTTATCCACTTTTGATCACGCAATTCGTAGCAACATCACGCAATTCATAGAAGGTAAAGGTGTAACGGTCCATTGGGAAGAGAAGTAACAGGCTCCCGCATCTATAAGCTGGCACAGCTGTTATATCTTTGATGATCTTTGATGATCTTTGATGGGTGTGTGTTCGTTTGTTTGTTTTTTCTAATGTACGGCCAACACGTTTCAACAGGCAGTACGAAACCTGAGAACACCGGTTGAGCGAGATGAGCACGAGATGCACTTGGCTGAAGTCAAACAGTTTATCAAGTAAGTGACAAATATCCGGATACGTACGAACTATCTGTATTAAGTTTTGGTCAAATTGGCATGCTCGGTAGGGCACCTTATGCGGCACCAACTACGTTTTCTTGCAGTTGCATGCCCAGCTTTTTGAAAGATGTATTTCTGAAATATTTTTAAATTGTTGTGTGACTATTAGTAAAATGATGAGGGCATTTCCTTAAACGATATGACAGGGACGATGCCGCAATCTCACACCTTCATTTGTTATCATTGTTTACACAATTATCATCTCCATAGCGCGAAATTGAGAATATAAATCGGATACTTTTTTTGTATTATGATAAGAGTTGTATGTGAAATTCATGAGGTCCAGATATAGATATTGAGGACTTTATTGTTTGTCTTTATAGTAGAGTTTTAAAACTAGAATGGAAAATTCAGGTTGAAAGTTGAGAAGTTCGTTTCTTCCGCCAGATGGGGCTGGAGGCGCGAAAAGGTATACTAATTTAAATCTTATTGTATTTACAGCATACTCCTGGACCGCACACAGAACGCGCTTCGGTTACCAAACTACCCTCGTCTTGATAAGATCCCTCTTCCTCTTCGACTACAGAAAAACAAAGACGTAATGCGAAGAGGAAAACTGCGACCCATCAGACCTGAGAGTAAAACAGATTCTGCAACCGTTACTGTGAACTAGCAAGGAACCATTTAGAGTGAATCTTTACCTTTTAATTATTGTAGAGTGTACATAAATGCAGCCGATACATGTAGATATATATATATAAATATTTAATATATACATTTTACACAATTCTTTGATATATTTATTTTGAAGATGGTGTTTTTATATCTTAAGAACCATACTTTCAATACACTAATGATCTCAAATGTGCTGTATTGTGTTATTATTTATGTTTTTGACAATCCTCCAGTCTTGTGAAGCATGTTTGTTCCTTTGTTCGCTTTTGTACCTAATTACAGTCATAAGTTTCATACGGCGTCCCCTCGAATAACATGTCAGTGTCTATAACGCAGTAGTTACAGAACTTCTGAGTTCGATTATAGCTCTGTATCCTCCAAGCACCTACAGGCTCCTCAAGGCCCTCCATTAGTTGAGTCCTATTATAGGACTCCTCACGGCAGGAACTTGAAGGCAAAGGTTTTCGGTTTAGTAATACGTATTCAGCCATCTGAGTTTCGTAGTAGACACGAAACTCAGTCGATTGTAAAGCGTTTTCAATCCTTTGCGGGATTTACTGTTCAACTTCAGATATTAACATGATTATGTCTCCTGTATCCATAAGAGCAAAAAGCAATCAAGTATCGGAGACAAAGGGTTAGTATTGAAAATGTACATACAAAGTAAGCTTTTAATTCAACAAAGAAACGCGCGAAGAAATGCAAAATAGAAACATCCCCAGACGTGAATTTATTTTTTAAAGTAGTTCAACGGCCATAAAAAATAATTGATTCGCTGTGGTTCCGAGTTTCATGCGCCTGACAAGGCTTCTCATGAAAATAGAGAAATATCTAGATTTTGAATATCAGTTTCCAAAATATTTACCGGGAAATAAGAACTGAGAAACGCTGTATTTAATAAGGGTGTCGCATTAGAAATCGAACTGCGCAAACCAAACAAAACTAAGGCGTCTATCACAGGCGATAGAAAAACTAAAGAATGTTAGAAAATGCGTGGAAATGAACTCCAGAAGGCGTTACCCACGAGAGTGACGTAATATTCCACTTAATAACCGGATAAAACCCATTTGCAAAAACACAGGCCTCCATCAGAGTGGGAAAAACCGCAGGGGTCCTAAATATTCTAAAGGGAAATACATCATTGAGATATGACCCCGCCTTCGATAGCAATGGAATTAAGTTTTAAATTGAAAGGATCACGGAAACTAATAGGCAAAAACCACAAGCAATTTTCTGTTGCTTTAGTCCACTCCAACAGAGTCAATTGCCAAATTTTTCTCAGTCGACCGAGTGCTCGAGTGTATGTGCTAGAACTATCAAAAGTATCCACCAAGGGAAAAACACATGATCTGAATAAGGCCTAGGGCATACGTCGAATTTTACTCGTATTTAATTCAGTCGAACCTATTTATCCTATAATAGGTGCATGTATAATGTGACGTTAACTGCACATTAGTTCGATTATCATTTATTGGTTCGACTCCGACTTCAATTCGAGTGAGATTCGACGTATGCCCTAGGCCTTAGGTGGGCAAAGATGTATACAAGGTTAGCCGATTTGGACTATTGGGCTATTGGTCTAATGTATTGTATTTAATTGGACAAAAAGCACAAGCATTTTCCGAAGCAACAGATTCAGGAACATCGCATGTGTCCTCTATATTCTATAGGATTATTCAAAGCTCCAGAAGGCTAGATTCCGCTAAGAAAATAGCACGAAAAAAATAGCGATATCATCAGTCGCCCAGCGACGAGGGCGATATCGCCTTTTTGAGTAATATTTTCGGCGGAATCTACCGACTGAAGACTTTGAACAAAAAAAGAGATAAAAAGGTAATTAATTTACTGATACTCCGTTTATCTTCTTGGTTCGACAGTGTCACTGGGCGGCAAGCTCCTTGATACCGTCTCCACATGAACAGTGTTCCTTGAGCACAGCTGCATCAGTGACCTTTTGAACTCGGGCATTCTTGCCATATATACTACAACATTAATACCCGAATTCAGATACTTCAGCCAGTTCAATGCGTGCGTGAGTTTCTCGTTCTTGCAGCCACAACTTGACATCACTGCAATATATGCTGTATACGGTATATATGTGATGAGGGATAGAAGCGTGACAATTAAAAGCGTTACAGCCAGTTTTCTGTCACATATTTGTTGGCGAGTTGTGTTGTTTTGTATCAAAGGTCGATGTTTCAACGTGTACACAACAGATATGTATGCAGCTACTATCGTTATCAATGCAGCAGGGACTACAATTCTGGCAATGTCTATGACACTCGGAGGCAGTATGTTGCATTTGTGAGACAGAACGTAAAGAACAACTACAGTGATGCTCACAACCCAAGGCACGCCCAGAAGCCCGACATACATGCCCATACCTGAACTGCGTTGATAGTAAAACGGAAACACAGTCACTATAAAGCGTTCTACTGCTATCGCTGCCAACATGTACACTGACAAAGGTCCTGCCAGAAAGTATAGAGTGCTAGGTACTATGTTCATGTTCACGTCGGTGGTTAACTCCAAGGAAATAGTTTCCAAAATACTTACACCGACCAGGAAATCTGCGAAACTGAGACTGACCAGGAGGAAGTAAGGCCGTTTGCGTATGCGTCGTGATCGCAAGAAGGCGATGATGCAAAGTAGGTTGCCCACTATGATTATGAAGGCGATGAAGACGTAAGCGGTGGTTGCCGCTATGAATGATGTCGTTATTTCCCTTTTCATTCCTATCTTGGTGCCATTGCCTGTACTGTCGTTTGCCGTTGTGGACATTATGCCTGTAAAAAAAGGATTTTATAATAAATAGCTTTTACCTAGGTTTCTGCCCATTCAATCCTCGCTAGAGGGAGGATCAGAAAACTAGAGCAGATCTACTTTTCAGTTACCAAAGTGGTATTAACACCACAGACAACATCGGCTAACGGTGTTTACATCTTGTTGCCACCAAATTCAGATCATGTGATAATTCCTTTGGGTGGATTACTTTTGTAAGTTCTGCATATACACTCGGTCGAGTGAGACAAATTTGACAATTGTAACCATCCAAAGGAATCATCACATGATCTGAATTGGGTCTCATCAAGATGTATACATTGTTAGCCGATTTCATAACGAAATTCAGTCATCAGCGCTTACAATAAATCTGCAACTTTGCTCTCGTCCGCAATATTTGTAATGATGTTTTAAGTTAAGTGATCTTTAGGTTTATATGTAACATCTCCGTGTTATTATGCCATTAAATATTTACGTAGTGTTTTTGACATAATAAAGTATTGTTTAAAGACACCGATAGCTTCTGGCTTGAAAATGCGCCATTAGCTGCTTTAAGTGCAAGAAGAAGCAGTCGTTCCGTTCACTCATCGAAAATTAATGACTCTCGGTGTATACCACGATGTGTCTCATCTTTCTAAAAAATGGTGTTTAAAGTGGCTATGTCGCGGTTGTTTTAAGAACATTTTATAAAAGTGGACATTAAGGTATATTAGAAAACATTGAAAGAAAACATTAGAAAGCTTTTTTCTCGAATGGACTCGAAACAATTTCCATCAATTCCAATTCCGTCGGTCCCATGGAATTTGATGAAATTTCTTAGATTATAGCTGTTAATTAGATCGTGATACGTTTGACAATGAATTATACCGTTCCAATTTTTTTTTAAAACACCCATGCCTTAATATACCCGAGGAATTCGAACGTTTCTTTGCGCATAAAAAGGCGCTTTACATTACTGAAGGTCAATTTACATAAATCTATCAACAACAACAAATTTATTACGAATGCAAAAAAAATTACATTTAAAGTTCTAACCCGCAAAAAGCAAGCTAGTAGAGGTGAGAAGGAGTACATAGAACAATTATTAGTAAGAAAAAATTGCATTACACAGTGAACAACTGGAAACGCAATATAATGTTCTACGATAGATCACAAGCTCTTTCGTAATGAATAACAGATAAATGAAGGATATTTGCTTTTAGAAAAAGGGAATAGCATGCTCCTGTGGCTCGGCAAAGTGAAGAGCTCTCTTTTGGAGTACAAGTGTTTTATTTGAGTACACTTAGTTAAGTAAGGGTACATGAGGGCTGGTATAAAAGATATAATGTAGTTAAAGGGACAAAATGTCTTATTATATGGCAAGGATACCTATGGATCTGCTTATTTTCATACAGATATAGGTCAATATGAAATTTCCAAGATAAACACAATTGGGATGGTCTTCAGCTTATCTGAAGGGCAAGGGTCTTGTTGACTTTCACTGTCAACAAGACCCTTGCACTGTCAACAAGACGATACCCTGGAATGGAACATCTCTGGCTGGAAATCAAAGGCCGCAACAAACACAGTAATTTGTTGTTGGGCGCCGTCTACAGGTCTGGCGCTGTCATGACTTATTCTGACTGGTTGGACAGCTTCGAGTCTATTTTATCCGATCTGTCTGTCTCATGGGACGGCATGCTGTTAGTAACTGGAGATGTTAATGTGGATCTCTTTCGCCCATCGGAGTGTTATGTGCGCAAGTACATGGACGTTCTACAGTCTTTAAATCTAACTCAGCTAGTAACCAAGCCAACACGCACCACTCAGCACTCTGAAACACTCATTGATCACATGGTTACGAACATTCCAAGGCGTGTGACGCACTGTGACGTCCTCCCGTGCCCACATATAAGCGACCATGACGCGCCTTATGTGTGCGTGAACGTTCGTGTTACTCGTTTCACACCAAGGCACAAGTACATACGAGATGAGCGCAACTTTGACGAATACGCTTTCACTGAAGATCTCAAACAGGTCCCCTTTAGTATTGTCTATTCCACTGACGACCCCGAGATGCAGCTCGACATGCTCAATCAAATACTACGCGATTGCATTGACCGCCATGCCCCGCTGAAGCGCACTAAGGTTACGCGACCTCCCGCGCCCTGGATGAAGCAATTGGACATCCAAAAATTCCAACAGGATTGCCGCAACTTGCGCACCAAGGCACGCAAAGACAAGAGTGACACCATTTGGAACTTTTTCAGGGATACACGGAACCAGCTGAAGGCGATAATTGGCAAAACAAAGCGCGAATTTTACAACAAAGCACTATCGTCATCCATGCCTAAGGAAGTGTGGAAGATCATTCATCGGATACTTCACCCAAACCCTCAGCCTCTTCGGTTCGATCCAGATGAACTCAATGTGCACTTTGCTTCTACGGCCGAGCGCGTTACCGGTGCCACGCCTACTTCCGTTAACTACATCTTGGACCTTATTCAGTCTTTACCGGACGACGACGTTGGTGCTTTTGTGTTAAAACCCGTCTCCTGTCACCATGTCCTCTTGGCACTCAAGACATTGAGATCTGACTGTTCTTGCGGTCCAGACAGGATTCCTGTGAAATTTATAAAGCTCGCCGCTGACCACCTAGCGTCGCCATTGACACATATTTTGAATACCTGCATCTCGCAACAGTACTTCTCGTATAAGCCCCATACCCAAGCAGGCTGACGTAAAGGACAGAAATGACCTAAGACCCACTTCTATACTACCCGTCCTTTCTAAAGTCTACGAACGCCTAGTACTGGGTCAAATGGGCGCCTTTGTATCCAGCGGCCCCGATAGCATCTTAAAGGACACTGTTAGCGCCTATAGAAAAGGACACAGTACAACAACCAGCCTTCTCGCCATTAAAGATGACATCACAAAAGCGATGAAGCGCGGAGAAGTGACCTTGGCTGTCATTGCCGACTTCTCCAAGGCTTTTGATACTGTTGCGTACGAGGTGGTTCTTAAGAAATTACATCGTCTTGGCTTTTCAAAGTCCTTCCTCATGTGGGTTACTAGCTACTTAACCGGACGCAAGCAGTTTGTGCAAATCGATGACAAGGCCTCAAGATCAGCCGACGTGTGTTTCGGCGTTCTTCAGGGTTCGGTACTCGGTCCCGTATTATTCAACCTCTACGTAAACGACCTCGCGGAGCACCTCAACATGCCACCAGTACGCCGATGACACCACGTTTTATTGTCATGCCAAACCAAGTGACATCAAAGAGTGCGAAAGACGCCTGCAGCTCGCCCTTGATCGGCTATCGTGGTCGAGTGAGTGCAACCTCACGTTAAACCCCAAGAAGACGGAAACCATGCTCTTTTCTACTGCGCAGATGGCTCGTCACCACAACCTTGATGAGCATCAAGTCCAACTTTCTGTTGATGGTCAGCCACTATAGAGAGTACGGTCCACCCGCCTTCCGGAACTGAAGTCCAACAGAACCTAAAGTGCCACAATGACTTTAAGACCAAAATCTCTTCCTGTTATTCCACTTTATCTGTTCTCAGAAAATTAAAGAACCTAGCCCCTTTCCGTGTCAGAAAGCAACTTACAGAAGCTCTAGTTTTATCTAAAATAGATTTTAATGACGTTGTTACTCACCCTGTGCAGGACTATCTTATAGCGCGTTTACAAAGAGTTCAACTAGCCGCTGCAGGATTTGTAATAAGGAAGCACGCTGGGTTAGAAGAGGTGCTTAAACTAGGTTGGCTACCCATCACAGAGAGACGCGAATTCCACCTCACTAATTTCGCCTTTAAGGCTGCCCATTACACGAATTGGCCTGCACACTTACGCCTCGACCAGTATATTCCTGGCAGAACATTAAGATCAAGTAGTGTTTTTAACCTCAGCACTGCACACACTCAAGGCACCTTCGGGTACAACGCCTCTCAGATTTTTAATTCGTTACCGTCCGCTACAAGAGAGGCCAAAGAGTTCTCAATTTTAAGCGTAATGCTAGGACATTTTTTAATGATAAGGCTAAAATGAGATTAGCTTAGTCTTACCAGTGAACCGCCACCAATTTGTTTATTATCAGTAGTTTTTATAAATAGTTTGTATTAGTATTTTTATCACTCTAGTTCAGTAGTATAGTTCATTAGTATAGTTCATTTAGTATAGATTATTATTAGCATAGAAGAGCCTCTTTGTTGGAATGCTAATAAACCATTATTATTATTATTATTACTGTACATAACACAGTTAAAAAAACGTTTACTTGAAAACGATGCCCTGAAAAGATCTCATTTGACATTTTGTTGTCTCGAAACATCAACTTTGAAGCCACGTAGCCATTCATGCAAGTAATTTTTATTTCAAATCTTTATCGAAATATGAATCCATGTAGCCATAAGTCCATGAAATTTTCATATGCAAGACACAATGTTCTCCCAGATTCGGCTTTTGTGTTTGCTTTGGCGATCCGATTTTTACCGTGAAAAGTACCTTAATTTTCTTCTCTATCCACCAAAGACTCGAAACAAATCGTAGAGTATCCTTGAGCATTATTGGAGAGTTTTTCAATTAAAGAGGATTTGTCGTTGAATTGTATAACTGTAATAAAGCCTTGTTCTCACTAGGACGCAAGCACAAGCGCAAGCATAAGCATAAGGACAGGTGAGGACATGCACGACGCAAGCATAGCGCAAGCCCGACGCAAGACGAACAAGACTTGTGCTCTTCTTGTGCTTGCGTCGCAATGAGGACGCTCACAACGCAAGCACAAGCGCAAGACTTCCCGCCAATCAGCGTTCTGCCCGGCTCCAGGTCCTCTCGTAAAAGCAGCAAAACATTCTCGCCTTCGTCTTCGTCCACCATTTTCACTTGGACTACCAGGCCTCTTTTTACGTTTGGCGTGGTGGAATGGAAACTAAAATGACATTTGCTTATGCGACTGTATTCTTATGCTTGCGTCGTGCATGTCCTCACCTGTCCTTATGCTTATGATTGCTCGTGCTTGGGTCCTAGTGAGGACCAGGCATAAAAGCGGAAAAAACTCCAATCATACACACCCCACTTCTTATTGCACGGTTTATGTTTAATATAACACTTATATCCCTTTTGAGCAGCCCAGCTTGGGATACCAAGCCTGGAATTTCACTGAATGTTTAAATAATCACCCTGAATTTATGGTTACCCAACCTACCTTCTTCAGTGCATCTCTAGCTGTTTTCCTCTTTAAAGAATCCAGATCAGTGATTATCAATGTATTTTAAGGGGAGGCAAAATGCAACAACTTTTTGCAGTTTAAAATCCAAACCGAACGCTGCGGTACTAAGCTGGGTATGCAGGACGAAGCGCCAGCTCGGTGATCCAAGACGGACTGTGATTGGCTGTGTACACGGGTCGACACTGACGCAAGTGCGCATGCGTAAAGAAGAGTCTGCGATGTTTTCGTAATCGCTGAACGTTCCGTTTTGGCTAGGAGATGGGTTGATTTCTCGTGCGACGTTAGTCGCTTCTTTTCTTTTCTTCGCATATCCCATAACTCTCAGCGCGGTCTGTTAAAAGTATCCCATACCTCCCTGAGCAGCCTGCAAAAACTATCCCACAAATCTTGCCCCCCCCCCCCCAAAAAAAAAAAAAAATTAAAGAACCTAGCCCCTTTCCGTGTCAGAAAGCAACTTACAGAAGCTCTAGTTTTATCTAAAATAGATTTTAATGACGTTGTTACTCACCCTGTGCAGGACTATCTTATAGCGCGTTTACAAAGAGTTCAACTAGCCGCTGCAGGATTTGTAATAAGGAAGCACGCTGGGTTAGCTACCCATCACAGAGAGACGCGAATTCCACCTCACTAATTTCGCCTTTAAGGCTGCCCATTACACGAATTGGCCTGCACACTTACGCCTCGACCAGTATATTCCTGGCAGAACATTAAGATCAAGTAGTGTTTTTAACCTCAGCACTGCGCACACTCAAGGCACCTTCGGGTACAACGCCTCTCAGATTTTTAATTCGTTACCGTCAGCTACAAGAGAGGCCAAAGAGTTCTCAATTTTTAAGCGTAATGCTAGGACATTTTTTAATGATAAGGCTAAAATGAGATTAGCTTAGTCTTACCAGTGAACCGCCACCAATTTGTTTATTATCAGTAGTTTTATTAATAGTTTGTATTAGTATTTTTATCACTCTAGTTCAGTAGTATAGTTCATTAGTATAGTTCATTTAGTATAGATTATTAGCATAGAAGAGCCTCTTTGTTGGAATGCTAATAAACCATTATTATTATTATTATTATTACTGTACATAACACAGTTAAAAAAAACGTTTACTTGAAAACGATGCCCTGAAAAGATCTCATTTGACATTTTGTTGTCTCGAAACATCAACTTTGAAGCCACGTAGCCATTCATGCAAGTAATTTTTAATTCAAATCTTTATCGAAATATGAATCCATGTAGCCATAAGTCCATGAAATTTTCATATGCAAGACACAATGTTCTCCCAGATTCGGCTTTTGTGTTTGCTTTGGCGATCCGATTTTTACCGTGAAAAGTACCTTAATTTTCTTCTCTATCCACCAAAGACTCGAAACAAATCGTAGAGTATCCTTGAGCATTATTGGAGAGTTTTTCAATTAAAGAGGATTTGTCGTTGAATTGTATAACTGTAATAAAGCCTTGTTCTCACTAGGACGCAAGCACAAGCGCAAGCATAAGCATAAGGACAGGTGAGGACATGCACGACGCAAGCATAGCGCAAGCCCGACGCAAGACGAACAAGACTTGTGCTCTTCTTGTGCTTGCGTCGCAATGAGGACGCTCACAACGCAAGCACAAGCGCAAGACTTCCCGCCAATCAGCGTTCTGCCCGGCACCAGGTCCTCTCGTAAAAACAGCAAAACATTCTCGTCTTCGTCCACCATTTTCACTTGGACTACCAGGCCTCTTTTTACGTTTGGCGTGGTGGAATGGAAACTAAAATAACATTTGCTTATGCGACTGTATTCTTATGCTTGCGTCGTGCATGTCCTCACCTGTCCTTATGCTTATGATTGCTCGTGCTTGGGTCCTAGTGAGGACCAGGCATAAAAGCGGAAACAACTCCAATCATACACACCCCACTTCTTATTGCACGGTTTATGTTTAATATAACACTTATATCCCTTTTGAGCAGCCCAGCTTGGGATACCAAGCCTGGAATTTCAGTGAATGTTTAAATAATCACCCTGAAATTTATGGTTACCCAACCTACCTTCTTCAGTGCATCTCTAACTGTTTTCCTCTTTAAAGAATCCAGATCAGTGATTATCAATGTATTTTAGGGGGAGGCAAAATGCAACAACTTTTTGCAGTTTAAAATCCAAACCGAACGCTGCGGTACTAAGCTGGATATGCAGGACGAAGCGCCAGCTCGGTGATCCAAGACGGACTGTGATTGGCTGTGTACACGGGTCGACACTGACGCAAGTGCGCATGCGTAAAGAAGAGTCTGCGATGTTTTCGTAATCGCTGAACGTTCCGTTTTGGCTAGGAGATGGGTTGATTTCTCGTGCGACGTTAGTCGCTTCTTTTCTTTTCTTTGCATATCCCATAACTCTCTGCGCGCCCTGTTAAAAGTATGCCATAACTCCCTGAGCAGGCTGCAAAAACTATCCCACAAATCTTGCCCCCCCCCCCCCCCCCCCCAAAAAAAAAAAAAAAACGGAAAGCGTCTGGGTACGAGACTGCTACAAGCGCCTTTGGTTGCCGGGGTTCTAAGAGCGGCGCGCGTTCCAAAGCGACAGGCGGGAAAAACTGCCAAACCACAGGCACTCCGCGCACTATATCAAGAAGGTGTCGTTTTCGTCAATGCTTACTCGTGTGCGTGGTGGGTTACCTGTGTAGCTAGTTCCAGGCTCTTGGAGCCGAAACAAAGACGGTGGCCTGCACGAAGCGTTTCTCTTAGTGTACTGAGAAATCTCAACCCTTTGGTCTTTTTGCCTGTACTCAAGACGCCGGGGTACAGACCCAGTACAGACCTCGCGCTTGGTTAAAAAGTACGTAGGGATATACATTTTACACAACTCTCTGATATTTATTTTAAAATCGCGTTAATGGTATTACTAGGAACAATACTACTAAATACATTATATGATCTCAAATATGCTATCTGTGTTTTATTTATTGTCTTGACAATTATCCAGTCTTGTTTTTGTTCGTTTGTTTTTTGTACCTAATATATAATTACAGGCAATAATGTTTTGACTCGATATGCAGAAAAATCCTATTAGTAGGAATGCGAATTAGATCCTTTTACTACTCTCTGATTATCACTAGTAGATGTTTTTTTATTATTTAAAACAGTAGCTGCCTTTGCAAACTGCACTCTAGAACTGATTGGTTAACGCGCTACGATTCTTCGGGCCGATTTTTTGTACGTTTCATTTGGTGTCGGCCCGACACTGAAATACATGTGACATAACAGCAGATTTTTCTCGTGTCGGGCTCGATTTTTTTTTTGTCGGCAAATCGAATGGAAGTACAATCGGCAAATCAAAACAAAATAGTTACAATTTGCACGATAAATCACAACGTTCAAGACCGCCAATCGACACCGCGGCTAAACGCAGTTTACATGCGCTAAGGATTCACTGGCCTGTGAAATGAAGACAATTGAAAAAAATCTACATAACAACAGCGAACGATACATTTTTACTTTAAACCACAATTTTCGCCTCGGGTGCAAGCCTTAAAGTGCGAGGTGCAAAAATTCAGAGAAAGATATGATCATATTAGCGGAGCTCCAGCGCGGGCCGAAGGCCCGCGAAAGCGGAGCACCATACCTAAGGGAAAAACGTATAGTATACTATCGAGGATTTTTGAACGTCACGGGCATTATGGATCATTTTGATGACGTCATTGATGACGAAAGGGCACGTGACTTTGGTGCAGAGTTCCTCTTATGGTCTTTGAAAGTTTGTCCAAGTTTGGCTTTTATTGAAGCTTCCCTTCGGGAGATATGATTTTTTCTTTATTTTTCTGGTATCTATAGCGTACGCCGTCCGGTGTCCGTCCGTGTACACATGGGAACCCTGTGGTACGCAAAGAAAAAATTATATCTTCTCAAGGGAACATGCTAAGACAACCATACTTGGGATATTTTGTCTATGCCACAAGGGGGGTGCTGTAACACGGTCACGTGATGTGACGTCATCGATGACGTCATCAGTGATTGAAAAATTAATATCTCGTGAAGGGAAGACTCTAAAACAACCAAACTTGGGTAGTGTAGTCTAGGTCACCAGATGAGAGAAATGAAGTGGTCACGTGATGTGACGTCATCGATGACGTCATCTATGCTTGAAAAATTAATATCTCGTGAAGGGAAGACTCTAAAACAACCAAACTTGAGTAGCGTAGTCTAGGTCACCAGATGAGCCAAATGAGTTATGTACGTGATGTGACGTCATCGATGACGTCATCTATGCCTGAAAAATTAATATCTCGTGAAGGGAAGACTCTAAAACAACCAAGCTTTTGTAGTGTAGTCTGGGTCACCAGTTGAGCGAAATGAGGTGGTCACGTGATATGATGTCAGCGATGACGTCATCTATGCCTGAAAAATTAATATCTCGTGAGGGAAGACTCTAAAACAACCAAACTTTTGTAGTGTAGTCTAGGTCACCAGATGAGGAAAAGTGAATTGGTCAGGTGATATGACGTCATCGACGAGGCCATTATGCTTGAAAAAAAATTCTCTTTATTGCACTTTTGAATCATTCCATTTGGAGGAATTAATACCTTATTTTTTCTGAAGGAGGTTTTTATCTCACTTGACAGGATGCTTATTTTCGTCCCTGTATTTATATTGTGTCAATGCAGCAACATACCGAAGAAAACACTGTTGTATACATATCAAGAGACATTTTTGCTTAAAAAGCCTATAAGTATAAACCATGTACACATGGGAATCCCTTTCATTCGCACAGAAAATTTTATAATCGGGAGCTCCGCTTTTAGCCAGTGGCTAAATCTATATATTATAGCTTTTCTCTGCAATTTTTGGCCTTACGTTTTTGTATCTGGAGCTTACGTTTTTCAAATTTCCAAGACAGCACGAGATGTTTTTGTTATGTAGATTTTTTCTTTTCACAGGAAGTGAAGCTTTAGCGCATGACAAATGCGTTTTGCCGCGGTGTTCTGTTAATCATCACGTGGGGTGTTAATTTTACCCCAAAAAATGTATTCACTGTTTACCAACAATTTTCAATTCTAATGCTAATGTGCCAGCCGTTTTGAATAGCGTTTGTCTTTGTTCTGTGAACCAATTGAAAGAGACCTTAAGCTACGATGACGACAACGAGGACGATAACGGCAGGTGTCGAGAACAATACACTTGATTACACGTACGCGTACTGTAAAAATGTATTACAAAAATGAAAATCATGACCGTTTTCTTCAGAACAACGAGAACGATTCCGTCATAATTCTGTTTGACACGATTGCAAGTTGGATGTCAATCGCAGTTAAAATGCAATGGTGAATTCACAAACTTCGGAAATTGAGAAATATGAACCAGCGAAAAGACGAAGCTCAGTGATCCGTCGTAGTCCTCGCCGCGTGATGTTGATGTCCTTGATAACCTTGACATAAATACGCACAAAAAAACGAGATCTATTTGTTTTATACAACAACAAACAGGGTTTTTTTTGTCAACCGTGTATCTGTACTCTAAGGCTAGTTTTAGACGTCGAACTTAATTCTTGTCGCACTAAATGTCAATTTCCCATTGTTTGGTTAGTTAGAGCTATTGTCTTGAGCTCATTTGCATTAGGAACGGCACTATCTGCCGTGCCAACGCCGTGCTACTGCCGTGCTAAATTAAAATTTGAATCCTTCCAGCGCTTTTAAAATCAGGACTGAGATCTTCTCAATTCGCCAGACATGCTATACTAACCTCATAAAATCACTCCTATCGAAATTACTTGTTTTTACTGGCTAATGAACCTAATCTATTTAGCGCGACAGAATTACGTTCGACGTCTAAAACTGGCCTAATAGCAAGTTGGCTCTCCACCAATCAGAGCACGCGATTTACTAGTGTTGTTGTACAAAAAACGGTGTCATGGACCTTTAAGGTCTCTGTAAACAATCCTCCCACTCATTTTGTAGTGTTAGCCTGCTATACTTCTATCGCGATTGAATCACTTGTAGGGGTCGTACATACAAGTCGCCTGAGGGGATATTTTAATCTCCTTTGACTTCATTTCTTTGCAGACTTGAGTGTTCAACTTCAGATACTTTCATGCTTTTGTTTTATGAATTCAGAAAAGCGAAAAGCAATTGAGTATCGGCGACAAAAAGTTAGTATTGAAACTGTGCATGCAAAAAGCTTTCAATTCCGCAAAGTGAAATATGAAGACATACAAAACTAAAATATCCTAAGACGTGAATGTGTTTCTAAAAGTAATTCAAAGGCCATAAAAAATAACTGATTATTCGCTATGGTTCTGAGTTTCATAAGCCTTCATAAGACACGCTTGTCATGAAAAATATAGAAAATATCTAGATTTTGAATGGCAGTTTCCAAAATATTTACAGGGAAATTAGTGAATATGGAAGAAACGCTGCATTTAAAAAAGGTGTCAGATTTGAAATCGAATTGCGCAAAACAAATAAAACTAAGGCGTCTATCACAGGCTATATAAAAACACTTAATAAGGGACGTGTCATTATTCACCGGGGGGGGGGGGGGGGGGCACTATCGGCATCTGTTTAAAATGTTGCTGAAAAAATTATGACCTCCCCCAAACAGGAGTGAAAATAAATTGGACCCTCTCTTTAGACACGCGAAAGAAGACCCTCCCACAAAAATAGGAGCCCCCCCCCCCCCCCCCGCTAACAATGACACGTCCTTAATGTTACAATATGCACGTAGGGAGGCAGCGTGGCCGATTGGTCAGCGCGTCGGACTTGCAATGCGGTGATCCGGAGTTCAAGTCCCACTCGCTGACCTCTAACAGGATTTCATTCTCGGTGCTGTAAATTGCAATACAGAGATCGATTTCTCGGACACGCTTGTAGATAGCCAACTGGTTTGCCTCTCTGCCAGTTGGGATTATTAATAATTAGGATACTTGGTTTCAATTTGAGTGGAGTGTCTGTGAAGTAGCTGGCTAGCTAAGTGCACTACCACTATAAACATCAATTTACGTTTACATTACATTTTTACATTACGTATGATGTACTCCAAAAGGCGTTACCCACGAGAGTGACGTTAGTACTTAACCAAATCATGAGTTGATAAAAGGCTTCCAAGTTATAAAAAAAGCAATGGGAGTTATACATTGACGGATTTCAGATACACATGCTCCTTTAGTCCCATCCATTAAAGTGTGGAAAATCGCAGGTGTCCTAAATATTCTAAAGGGAAATAACTCACTGACATATAACCGCCTTCAATAGCAATGTAAGATTCTAATTAAAAGAAAGCATAGAAAGCAAATGGCAAAGGTCAGCCGCAATTTTCGGTTGCTTTTGGCACTCCAACGGGGTTAGGAAAATCACAGGTGTCCTAAATATTCCAATGAGAAAAAGGTCACTGAGGTGTTAAACGTCCCTTCTGAGATATAGCTCACCTTCAATGACAATGGAAGTATGTGATTGAATGGATCAAAGAAACCTTGAAAAAAACAAGCAACATTCGGTTCCGTTGTCCATTTCAACAGAGTCAGGAAAATCGCGAGTGTTCATGTAGTTTATCTTGTTGAGTTACCGGTATCGCTGAGCGGCAAGCTTCTTGATCCTGTGTCCACATGAACAGTGTTCCTTGAAAACATCTTCATCAGTGACCTTTTGAACTCGGGCATTCTTGCCATATACACAACAACATTAATTCCCGAATTCAGATACTTCAGCCAGTTCAATGCGTGCGTGAGTTTCTCGTTGTTCTTGCACCCACAACTTGACATCGCAGCAATATATGCTGTATACGGTATATATGTGACGAGAGATAGTAGCGTGACAATTAAAAGCGTTACAGCCAGTTTCCGGTCACGCATTTGTTGTCGATTTGTGCTGTTTTGTATCAAAGGGCGATGTTTCAACGTGTAGATTACACATATGTATGCAGCTACTATCGTTATCAAAGCAGTAGGGACTACAATTCTGGCAATGTCTATGACACTCGGAGGCAGTATGTTGTATTTGTGAGACAGAATATAAAGAACAACTACAGTGATGCTCACAACCCAAGGCACGCCCAGAAGCCCGACATACATGCCCATATCTGAACTGCGTTGATAGTAAAACGGAAACACAGTCACTATAAAGCGTTCTACTGCTATCGCTGCAAGCATAACCACTGACAAAGGTCCTGCCAGAAAGTATAGAGTGCTGGGTACTATGTTCATGTTCACGTCGATGGTTAACTCCAAGGAAATAGTTTCCAAAATACTTACACCGACAAGGAAATCTGCGAAACTGAGACTGATCAGGAGGAAGTAAGGCCGTTTGCGCATGCGTCGTGATCGCAAGAAGGCGATGATGCAAAGTAGGTTGCCCACTATGATTATGAAGGCGATGAAGACGTAAGCGGTGGTTGCCGCTATGAATGATGTCGTTATTTCCCTTTTCATTCCTATCTTGGTGCCATTGCCTGTAGTGTCGTTTGCCGTTGTGGACATTATGTCTGTAAAAAAAAAAGAAACTTCAATAAATAAATTGTTCTTTTTCTCAAGAAGCCATTGCACAATAAGAAAGAATAGAATAGATTGTTGCCTTTTTTATAATTATAAGGGCAAACTTTGAATAATAGGCGTGCACGACGTAACCACGACAGATGAATCCCGGAGTTATGCTGCCTGTGAGGAACCTGGTGGTAAGGCCTTATGATATTTCCGCCTTTTCCAAGTGGTGTAAGAAACCATGGGTTTGACAACGATTGAAGAGAGGTAGTTTTACTGCTTTCCGCCCATTCAGTCCTCGTCATGTACATTACATGATAATACTTAGTCATCAGATAGTGTACAATTAATCTACAGCTTTGCCTTTGTCCACAATATTTTTAACGATGTTTTGAGTAAAGGATCTTTAGGAATAACAAAAAGGTGCTATATATTTATGATGCCATTAAGTAAACCAGTTACATAGTGCTTTCGTATTGTTTAAAGACATTGATAGCTTCAGGCTTGCGAATGCGCCATCAGCTGTTGTAGGGGTAGGTAGAAATAGTCGTGTCATACACTCATCAAAAATGAATGAGTCTAGTTGTAAACGGCGATGTTTTTCATCTTAAAACATAGTTTTTTAGCGTGTCAGAAGTCTTGTGCGGCATCACATTTTTTCTATTAAGGATCAGATATTCACATGATAATTAGGCTTGCGTGACTGACACGTTCCTATTTGTCGAGGTGTTTTTTATTTATTTTTTTTTGTCTTATACATACATACATCCACTTTATTTAAGTGTTAGAGTATTTAGCTATAAATCAGATTGTGGACACTATAAGGCGTGGACCATTAGAAAATTTTTTGTGCATGATTTTTTTTTTCGGGGATAAGGGTTGGGCAATAATTTTTTTCTGGATTTTGTATGATCAGAAACATATAACTTAGTTGAAACATGTAACGATGAACCAAGCTTCGGATTATTCGTATCGAGTTTATGACCATATTTGGCCAATAATGAACTCTCGACTGCTAAACCAAGCAGGTTTTCTTTGCATAATATTTCAATTTTCGCTTAAATAAAGTAGAGCAACAGTGGAAAGTGATAATATACTAACATTTAACATCTTGAAGTCTTTCAACAACAGTATTTTCAAAATCAGTTTAATTGTTTATTCTGCGAATATTCCGCAGCTTGGCACTAAAGCAATGTATGTGTGTTACACGCTTCAACTCACTTATATGTTTCTGGTATGATGTTTTTCACTAGCGTGGATCTCTGCAAGAATTGTTTTTTTTTTTCGGAAGGATTGGCCTTGTTCTAACAGTTTTTTTGTTAACCCCCCAAACCAATTTGTAATGATGGCTCACCCCAAAATAAACATAAATGTTCGGGTCATTCTTGCACTTTCGCGTACGTCGGGAACAACAGATTGATCTAAGTGGACCATGTTATGTGTAGCCTTGTACTAAATACACCATGTCTAAGATTTCGTGCTAATAAGCATGCACACAGGAAAAAAGGTTTAAAGATATTAATCTCTCTTTGTAAGATATATATTAGTTATGAATGGCAAGTGAAGAATAAATTTTGTAGCACATTTCTGAATGAAGTTTGAAAAATTAATTCAATTGCCTGTGGCGCCCAGACCAGAGTTGCGTAGCCAAAATGGGCACGAACTTGGCACTGTTTAGTCAGCCTAGCAATGAATGCGAAGAATCCAAACCCGCAGTGAGTCTATTCTTTGGTCTAATGACTACTACACGCTAGTCGTGCTTAACTTTTTTAGCTGATTGGTGTTGATTAATTTGTTTTGTTTCGGTTTGGCTATGTGTTTTTCTTTGCGTTTCATTTTCGACATTCATCTTAAATCGTCTCTACTGAAACTCTAGAAATTACGAATTACATTCACTATTAATTTGTAAGAACCGGAGCGTAATTCGGAATTAAGCTAGTGCTGGGAATGGGACTATAGTAAACTCTATCTCGAATTGGTTCTGTCAATCGACGTTCCTGAAAATCATTACCACTATTTCTAATGACTGTCATAAAAAAATTAGGGACTGCGCAATAATTATCAGGAACCCCCCCCCCCCCCCCCCCCCCCTCTCACACACCACACACAGAAATTCTTATGCCATACCAACCCTTCTATGACTGAAAAATAAGAGTCATTCCCCCTCCTGGTTAAAGTGAGAAACTTAATTAACTACTGACCCGTGAGGAGTTTTCATCAAGATCGCCAGAGAATAAAGCATACTACATTGAAACAAGCTTTGAAGTTTTATTCATTCCTGACGACGACGTCCTCGTCAGGAATGAATAAAACTTCAAAGCTCATTTCAACGTAACCGGATTCAAAGTTTCAGCGATATCCCTCACTGATCAAAACTGCCTGAGAGACCTGCAGAGATGTTGCTTAGTAGGAGAAGCTGCAATGACCATCCAGGTCTCTCGGACATGCTTGATCAGTGACAAATTGGCTCATAAACAAGTCTCACACTGAAAACATCAAAATGTTGATTAGAGTCAAAGTTCTAGCACTATTGTTATTGTTGATATACATTTGTGACAGTTATGGTACACATTTTAGAGGTTATATTTGGTTTACGTTTTGTCAAATCCTCAGTAGGCGCTGCATAAATGACGAACAAATAAGATAAGAGACAACAGCAACAACAAGCACAACAAACACAACAAAAACAACAATCACAACAGAATGGCCAAAGATTAAGAGAGTTGTAACATCTTCTTATTGTTATTGGTATATTAAAATTACACATTAAAATTGGACATTGCCCCCCCCCCCCCTTCTTCACTGAGCAATCTTAGAAGTTGTCCCCCCCTCTTAAGGCATAAATTAAGGTTATGCCCCCCCCCTCCCTGGATAATCAACCCCCCCCCCCCCCATCTGATAATTATTGCGCAGTCCCTTAATTTGTCAATAGCCTGTGGGCTACAAAGCCTCTCCTCTCGCAGACATGATTTATGCTTTAAGTTCATGGCCTCCGCTAGGGAGCACGAACCTCTAAGGTCTGTAATAACTGGAAGTGTAACACGAAATGCACATGGTTATTCACTTAGGTCAGGGACTGTGAGTACAACGGGACGCATCCCGACTACAAATCGCTTTGGTGACTTTGTATCACATAGATTTTTGTAATTATTGTTGCTAGATATTGCTGACCCGTTGCTGTAATTCAGTTTCAACTGCAATGGCTTTCGAATAAACCTATTTATTATTTATTATTATTATTATTATTATTATATCTTCACTCGTTTTGGATGAATTTTAGAACTCTTCATTTTCGCGGAACGAAATTCATTTTCCGCTAAAAACCTCATGATGGGCCATACTAAATTATTGCTGAACTTCGCAATGAATCATCAAGGCTTTGAAAATTTCTAGTTTGGTTTGGTGTGTTATATCACTAGTGGAGTTAAGCTAATTAAAGGTTTCGCTTGTTCGGTTATTTTTTACTTGTTTTTTTGCTCGTTTGCCAGTGTTGTTTTTTGTTTGTTTGCTTAAGAGTAGACGTCTGACTTAAAAGAGTTCCTTACCTATTTGTGACCCCATTTTCGCAAGACGTAGAATAACCTACACTGTTTCCAACACCTTCATAGAGCAGTAACAAATGAAACTATACTACTGTAGTCGGCTGCTAAACATCCATACCATATCCTAAAGCTTTTAAGACCATTAAGAGCTATGGTCTTTAGCTGAAGCCGTTGAAAAGTAACATGTGTTAAGCGTCCTATCAAATAAGTCAAGTCGTTAATCACCTAAATTCGAAAAGATTTACAACTTAGTTGCAATTACTTAGTAACAGATAACACTTGACATCAACGAGTACCAGAAACGAGAGGTCACGTTTTAGGCCCTACTTTGTTTTTGTTGTGTTTGTTGTGTGTGTCTTTTTAAACGCGCGTTCCACGTATGAGATTGTAAATGATCATACTTTACCTTTTATTTAGTTTTTGAATAATATTTTACTTTTTATGCTACAAATGTAACTCCATGTAAGTTTTTAAATTCTAGTATATTATGTATTTTTAATAAATTATAAGAAGTATCGTAAAGCGCTCCGGATCTTTAAGAAGCGAGCGCTATATAGCACTTGTTGTGCTTGTTGTGTCTGTTGTGTTTGTTGTGTTTGTTGTTCTTGTTGTTTCTTATCTTGTTGTTCGTCATACATGCAGCGCCTACTGAGGATTTGAGAAAACGTGAAACCAATCTCGTGCATCAGTGAAACTTGATCTCTTGGTCATTTTTTATGGCCGTTACAGCCGTTACAGCTGTATGTTGTCTTTAAAACGTAGCGAAGACATATAATAAAGTTGATGTTTCCATAAATCAAAAACAAAAAGCCACCAAAAGCAATTGTTAATTGTTCAAAGTTTCGATATGGTCGCAATGTCGAATTGAAAACACTTTTAAAAAACACTTTTAAAAACACTTTTAAAAAACACGTTTAAAAAACACGTTTAAAAAACACGTTTGAAAAACACGTGTATCGATCGCGTGCCTATTCTTATATTTCACGTAAAGCTACTCATCTCACTGCACAATTTAACTGCTCTCGAGTAGTAGAACCCTTTGCCGCCCCCTGTGTTAAGGAGTTTCCGTATGGGATGATGGGATTAGCCACAAGTGAACACGGTGGCACGTGGACTCGGCGCGTGATCTGTGAGGATGAGTGGTCACAAGAAAATGCGAAAGAATTATGACGTTAGAAAATGACGCATACGATGGGTAACAAATCATACATGCCATATGCAGTACACAAACTAGGGGAAAACTTGGCTACTAACTTTTATCGAAACGTAATACGCAATTATTTTTTCTGCTCTTGTAATAAAAACCTTCCCGGCATATAACGATGAACACCTTGCAGCCCGACCAAACATATTTAAATAATGTCATGAAACGTTGTCTGGTATACAACGGAATGAAACTAGTTTAGGCGGTGGTTGTCGCGATTACT
>JAWWUD010000277.1:0-49999 GCA_033964015.1 Scolanthus callimorphus
TGGGGGAGGCTGAGTCACATGACCGTTTCGAAACAAAGGACAAACCTCATTCTCATGTCCTCAAACAATAGTCACGTGACTCAGCCTCCCCAGGGTCTTCTCTGAGCTAACCGCCATTTTGAAAAACGACCGAGAAGACCGCCGTAGCCAGAAAAAATTGTTACCGAGGCAGAGTAAGGTTAAAGGCTGGCCTTAAAAAAATTCATTCTCGTTCTTTCAGTAAGAAAAATAAAAATTTGACATTTTTACCGAGGCGAGTGTTTTCAAAGATGGCGAGGAAAATGTAGCTGTAAAGAAACGGAAAAACACACCCAGTTCTTCTCACGGCCAACCCCCTCTCCATCCACCTCCCATGTCTTGTAAAATATCAGTGCAATGCTTTTGGGACGGTAAAAATGGTCTAATCTCGAGTAATGTGTCTCTCCTTGATGGAGAAGTACCAACATCAGTATAAAGTCAGGGGCGTACGCAGGATTTTGAAAAGTTGCTTTCACATACACAGGACGTTTTTTGCTTTACATTATACACAGTACTTGTACCACCAGGTCACCCCAACAATTTGCGTCCCGTGCCTACAGGCCTAGAGGCTGCGTATGTATTTATACCTCCCACCATGGTTCAGTGTATAGTTTTGCGACTTTTCACAACTATAACAGCATTGTAAAATTATTGTTTTATCTATCAAAATTTCCAGGTAAGGAGAAATGATAAGACCTCTCCCGTATCGGCATGAGGCATCGGCCTACTTAGGCCACTTCCCCGGCAAAGAACATTTGTTCGGGTTCAATCGATAAGCCCTCGGCGTCGTTCCAGAACGGGCCGTGACGTCATGTTGGTTATGTGCATAGCTCCGTTGTCCCTGGAGGCCAACTGCTGAATGCTTGCGAAAAATGTCAACTGTACTGAAAAGGAGAGCTTTAACTTTGTTATATCAGCTACGCTGACCTTCGGATATTCCTGCATATTGCAAGGTACGAATTTACTCATTTTAAAGTTCTAGAATAATTATGCTAAGTCCATGTCATTTGGAAGCTGCGGTCGCGGTGTTCGAGTGAATTCGCGCGCGTGAAAGATCGATTACTATGGCTTCGATTGAAATTCAAAATTCATAACAGTTCGATAAATAGCTAAGGGTTTCATATCATGGCACAATGTCGTTATCTATTGGTAAAGCTAGCTTTACTTTACAATTTAGAATACGATATTCCACACTAGAAACAATTCCAGTGAGTTTATATATCTGATTTCATGGAAGATTTGTAAGTTAAGTGTGATCTTCAACGTTTCATTGAGCACAGTTCCTGTGCTGGAGGTTTCTGTTTCCAAAAAGCCGTTCTAACAAAATTGCTTCACTTTCCAGGTTCCCAAATGCCTATGAATACTGGTATAGCTCGGTAGAAGCAGTAACCATGGGAATTTTGAACAGAGGTAAGTTAAATTCTAAGAACACAATTTCGAGGTTAGTTATAACTTTGCTTCTTTCAGCTGTCACGTAGCAATATGGCGTCCGTAGTAACAACATGCTTCCCTGTCCCAAACTCGACAACGATTAAAAACGTTCTGAATTACAGCTCAGCTGAATTAAAATTACTAACTTCAAGTAATCGAATGTGTCATTTTTTTTTCTGGTTTTGCTAGAAGTTGCAGAAATTATGTTTTGATGCACTTGTTGCAACGGTTTTTCAGACGGAAAAAATATGCATGAAATTCTCAGCACGCGTTCACAGTTGTCAACTTCTGTAAGAATCAAACGATGCTGTGTTTATAGCTTTTTATTGTGATGTAAAACATCAAAATAGCCGAGATCTCTTGACTAAGTTCTAAAAATTTGTTTTCTTCGAAAGAACCTTTTAATTTTTACTGTGCAAAAGTAACAGCTGGCCATTGAGTACTTAAGATTACTTACTTATAATAAAATTTTTTATAAAGTGAAAAATCACATCATATTGCTAGACTTAAGTTGAATATCTTGATAAAACTGGATTTAATATCTTCAATACATTAAACCTATAATTTAGAGTCAGCCCAACACCCCATTGTCATAGTTTACCAAACTTTTTGAACTGTCACATCTTTATAAAGTTTAAATCCCATGTTTTCAAAATTGTTTAAACAACAGGTTTTTATTGTTAAGTAGGTCTTTTAACCTTTACCTACCGGTAGATTGTGATCACTGGTTTATGAAAAGCAGATCATTTAGTCAGGTATTTCATGAACTGGATGTTTCAGGTATCAAAATCAAAGAAATGGCAATTAAAGTGGGACTGTCATGGTACGCGCATGCTCGAGCAAAGAGCGCCGATCCCATAACTATCATTCAAAACAGGAAATTCCCTGTTTAAATAAACCAATCACAGGACACTTCGTTTTCGCGGGAAAGTACCCACGCCCCGCGCGACGTCGCCTCAGGGAAAACATAATTTGGAGTTCATTCGTCAGGAGGCGACATTATGGTAAGTTTTTAGGGTTTTTAGGGAAATGAGCTGCAAAATCGTTGTCTGAGGTGAAGATAGCCCTTGAACAATTTCCATGTCTCGTGGACCCTTTTCGATATCCAGATCCTGCTTTTATTGTGTTCCCAAGCCATTTTGGCGTAAGGACGACCTCGATTAGGCCTTTCTTGTTGGGCAGCCATCAGTGAAAATGACGCTCGAGTCTCATTCAATTTAAAACGACAAGCAATATTGCATCGACTCCAAAATTTGGTCACGATACTAAGGAGATCTCAGGAGAGTATACCCGTTAAGAATTAAGGGTAGATGACCCCGAAACAACAAGATTTGAACGGATTCTACCAGCGTAATTCCTCCCTCTCACAGCCATCGTTCCGGCCCGGACCAAAGTGATCAAAATTCGCACATGCGCGTACCGTGACAGTCCCGCTTTAAACTCTCTCACCCTTCCCCTTGGGACAGCCACATGTGACACTAAATTATGATTTTGAGATGGCAATACGACAAAATGTTGATGGCTAGTTGGGAAAAATATTTTTCATATTTGGCAGTGTATGCACAGCAACGGAGCCCAATACATGAAAATATTTTCTTCCAACGCCTTCAGCATTTTGTGGTATTGCTGATTTGCCATAGTAAATAAAAGTCAATAGAATTTGGCTCTCATCACATGTGCACATGCTTCTAAACCTTCAGAAAAGCAGTCAATCTTTTTGTCAGACTGCTTCTAAATCTTCAGAAAAGCAGTCAAATGTGCATGCAATGCTTATTTTTTTTAGCAAAATCTTTTTTTGTCATGGTAATTAGAACCAAATCAAAAGAGGTTCAATTGTCTGGACTCTTCCTACAGTATTCACCACTTTTTACGGCATCAAATTGTCATCAAAATTGGTTGTTTTGACAATGATGATGATGACATGGCAAATAAGGGTCCAGACAACCCTCAACCTCATTTGATTCGTTAATCTGATAGCTTTAGATAGATCTCGCCTGGGATGTCAGACCAATATCTCAGACAGACTGCAGGATCCTAACATTCTAGTCATATCACATCGTAATGAATTTTATGCAATGGTCTTGATCTCAAGGCATATACCCTATACTGTAAAAAACAGCCCTCATGGATTAAAGCTGCAATTTGCATGATAAATTCAGCCTGTTAAGTACTCCATCCTACCATCTCCTTGTATAGTACAGGTAGTTATGTACATTTGACAGCTTAGAGTTCCCTTACAATCATGGCTGGACATTTAGAAAAAGATGCAACCACAGTTTGGCATTAACAAATGTTTGTGGCAAGTGATAAAAGTTAAGTAGTAAAAGCTACTCACCATACATGTGCAATTCCCAGCCCTGCACAATGAGAAGACCACCCTTTAAATGTAAAATTTATATTTCTTTTTCAGTTGTAGTAGTACTTGTGTGCAGCCTAGCTCTGTGCTCTTGCGTCCTTGGAGATGGTACTTTTAGCTTTGTTGAAACTGCACAATTTATTAACGAAGGATCAGAAGTCACTCTAAACATCAGAAAGACTGGAGGAGGGACTCAGCTGAATTTTCTTGGCTGTAAGGTAAAGCACACACTCACAATTTGTGGATTTATGCAAGATCAAAGAAATACCCTTTACCTTTGTGCTAACACACTTGTAATTCAGTCATGTAACTGTGGGAGGTAAATAAACAATTGGTTATCATTTTTGTGATTATGTAATATACATAGCGCTTGGTTCTCACTCCTGAAGATGCAAAACAAAATCCATTTTGCATGCAATATGCAATACAGACTGACTGCATGTAGTATTTTATATTTTTTGTCATCCTTTTTGTCATCCGTGGATGTCCAACGGACAGGAACGAGTTTTACTTGGGGCGAAAATGGTGTTGTCGTAATAGCACGGTCATAAGGGACTGGGAACTAGATTAAAGCTGCGCCCGCGATCTCTTACCACAGGAATCCCATTAAGACCTGGAATGATGAGAAGCCATAGACTAGGCTAGCCAGATGGTCACCAAGTCTTCTAAGTATTTAATTCAAGATAATGTTACAGCTATACATCTGGTCACTGACTATGAGTTTTAATTTTGTGCATTGACTGCAAAAAGAGTACAATATAGCATAGGCCGTTATCACACAAAATTGATTAATAATATTTAATAGTTATCAAAAAATGAAATCCAGTATTTAATTCTACACATCCGCATTTAGTAAAATTGCAAAGTTTGGTGAAGAATGCTTGAATACTGACTGAGATATGAATTTTCAAAACTTCGTATTCCGGCTTATTTTTTGCAAGAAATGTATCATGGAAAATACATCGAAACGAGACTGGAAGGGCATGGATGCCCCTCCAGCCTCGACTTGACGTATTTGCCCAACATTTCTTTGTAAAAAGTAAGCCAGAATACGAAGTTTTGAAAGTTCATATCTCAGCCAGTTTTCAAGTAATTCTTTTGAAACTTTGCAATTTTACTACTAATACGGATGTGTAGAATTGAAAACTGAATTTCATTTATGATAATTTTTAAATATTATTAATCAATTTTGTGTGATAATGGCCTATTATTATATTGTTTGTAGCTCACCATCCATGAGGTCGCCATTGCGGTGCTTTGATTATTTTGTCTAGCATATGTGAGTCTTTCCACAATTTCTTTTTGTATTGTTGTACAGATTCTTGGTCCCTACACTGGAGACTTCCAAGATCCTAGAAACGAGGACTTGATTCTAATTGCTGCTAATGCCAACAGTGGAAGTTGCAAGTTCCAGTCGGTTAATGATGACATACCAGAAGGGAATGAAACATTTACCATAGTGCTGAGTATCAGGTCAGGTCAAGGCACCCTACAAGCTCCAACAACAACTAACGTCACAATTTTGACCAATGATAGAGCATTTGGTGTGATTGGATTTATACAGGTGGGTTCATTATGGACATTCAGACAGACAGACACTATAGGCAGACAGACAGACAGATTCCTGGTTATTAATCAGGGCTTGAAATTGTGACTCAGGAGTCGCCAATGCGACCAAGATTCTGGTCTTGGCGACTGAAAATTGGAGCTTAGGCGCCAGCTGGCGACCAAACATTCTAACCTTGAACTCGTCTTGTAAGAATTCTCATTTAGTGTCACTGTGACAACTTTTTTTCCAATAAAAAAATCGATACGTTGTAATGAATTCTGCTTATCCGATCATTCGCATTCGCCATTTTACAAGATTGTAACCACAAGTTAAATCGCACTGCTGGTGTAAAATTTTTTTTGTTGCAAAGCGCTCAAAAATGCGTTCTTTACAAATGATCGGATTGATCGGCTCATGATAAGAGCGGCGTATGTACTAGGCCTAACAGGCCTGAGCTATATTGTTTTGGCTTGGTTACAGCCATGACTAAAAGTAAAAATAAAAGGTATTCAAAATCTGTGGTCTACGTGTTTTCGTCACTCTTATTTTCAATGAAGCGAGCAGAGAATTAAATGCAAATTATAAAATGCTTCTCTTCACACTCTATACTAACAGTAAATATCACAAATAGACTATTTATGCGAATGTTGAAAACAACTACCTCGCATGCAACTTTAATAGAAAACAACAGGGAACCCAAACACACACAAAAACGTTTTTTTTTTGCCATCCAATTTTTTTTTGTCGTCCTATTTTTTTTGGCGACCAAAGATAATGGTTTGGGGACTACTTTTAAATACTTAGGAGCCAGTGGCGACTGGAGAAAAATTTTAATTTCAAGCCCTGTTAATGCATGCATTTTTACATTGCCTGAGTAGACAGACAGACATTCAGACAGACAGATGCACAGACATTCAACAGACAGATGCACAGATTCAGACAGCAGATGCACAGACATTCAGAGACAGATGCACAGACATTCAGAGAGACATGCACAGACATTCAGACAGACAGATGCACAGACATTCAGACAGACAGATGCACAGACATTCAGACAGACAGATGCACAGATTCAGACAGACAGATGCACAGACATTCAGACAGACAGATGCACAGACATTCAGACAGACAGATGCACAGACATTCAGAGAGACAGATGCACAGACATTCAGACAGACAGATGCAGACATTCAGACAGACAGATGCACAGACATTCAGACAGACAGACAGACATTCAGACAGACAGATGCACAGACATTCAGACAGACAGATGCACAGACATTCAGACAGACAGAGCACAGACATTCAGACAGACATTCAGACATGCACATTCAGACAGACAGACACAGACATTCAGACAGACATTGTATATTGTAAATTAATGTAAACGTTGAGGGCAAAATGAGGTGCTGATGCTTGTTTTTTCTGTTGTATTCCAGGCTGGCCAAGTTGCTATTAACGAGCCACATCCACGAGGCACTTCGTCAAAAGCACTCAAGATCACTCGCAATGTTGGGTCACATGGGAGAGTATCTGTTGACTGGAAGGTACAGCGCAAAAGTGTGCATTGTATCAAATCTTACTTGTACCATATCTAATCTTTATGTGTTCCCTGATAAGTCTGTATTTATTGTGTAATGGCAAAAAATAAACTGAACTGAACATGAAACAATGACATGCAGGGTTCAAAATTGCCAACCTGATTCTTGGTTGGTCACAAAGTGACCACAGTTTTTCAGTTTGAGACAAAAAGTATATTCAGTTAGTAACAACAATACTGACTTAAATTATCTTTTAGCTTTTGCAACTTGATTTTGCTAATTGGGAGTCATTATGTACGTATGAATGCTGATGGTGGCATACTGTACACAATTGCATTATTGTATTCTGAGTTTTAATGTAATTTTTCAAGTTGTGCCTATATTTCACACAAATGCACTCCTTGCTATGTCATCTTGCTGTAATGCTGTAATATTTAGCTGGCTAATAGACAATGTTTTACCTTACAGTTTACAAGTGGACCAAATCTAGGGGTAGATGACTTTGTTCAAGCCGCTGGAACAGTCACTTTCAACGATGGTCAAAGTGAAGCCATGCTTAACATTGAGGCAAAACCTGATAATGTGAGTGTGCTATGGAATTGAATCCACCACCGCCTTGCTGAGCTATGTTCAATTAGATGATGTCCAATTATAATATTATTTTAAGTGTATTGTTATGGTATTACAAATTGGAACGAAGTGAACATTTGCATATATTCACGACCATTGTGTATTAAGTGCCCCCAGCAAAAAGCAAACTTGGGATATCTAACCTAATCCAGCTGGGACCCCCAGCTTTTTTGAGTTACGGTTATACCAGCGAGTATAAATTTGGGGTCAGTCACATGGGATTATTAGACATCCCGGGTACATGTACCTAGTTAGTAGGATCTCATTTATCCCACGTGGGATTGTAATGGATGTAAGCCAAATTTAGATCCCAACTAACAATGCACAGGATATGTATTTTATTGAATTCCATTTTTCCCAGCTGAGAAAGCCAGGTACAGCTGTACCTATCCCAGCTGGGACAATGACCTACCGGTAGCACTGCAGGCAGGTAGCTACCTGTACGCCAATACGCATTTGCGTACCTCGTGAAGCCCCCAAAATACTATAAATATGCAACACAAAATGGGAGTTGAGCTATGAGAACAATGCAGTGGTGTACCTACCGGTACCTGGTAAAAATGCCTGGCCTGTGGGCCTGCACCCAACATAGAAGTTGGAATCCTGCCACCTGGGTAAGGCAGGATCCCAAATGGAATACCGGTAGGTGGGAACCTCACCTGGAATGTCAAGGAGGGATCCTTTACTTTCAAGATGTCTTTCTACAGGGTATAAAGTTTGTTTCTGATGTTCCCTCAGGTGCCAGAGAATGATGAAAGTTTCACCCTAAAACTAACAAGTGCAAGCGGAGGAGCTGAGGTCAACTCAAGCATTTCTCAGCTCCAAATCATCATTCCCGCCAATGATGCCCCAGTGCGCTTTCCTGTAGCATCCCTCTCTGTGCCAGAAAACTCCACTGCCATTGATGTCCAGGTCTATAGAGGCCTTGAAGAAGATGGAGTTACACAGGTTGGCTTTGTCCAGGAAACTGTGACTGTCAACTGGTTTGTTATATCTGGAACAGCAACAGCAGGAAGTGATTTTCAGAACCAAAATGGCACCATTTCATTTGCCAGTGGCCAAACCAAGGCAACTATTGCTGTCAAGCTTATCAATGACCAAATTCCAGAACTCTCTGAAAATTTTACAATTCACTTACAAACATCAAATGCAAGTGTGTACATTATTCCTCCTGGTGTTGCCATGGTAACCATTTTACCAAGTGATGATCAGCATGGGGTCATATCCTTTGGGACATTCCCAAGGATTATTGATGAAGATGGAAGTCGTAGTGCAACATTTAATGTCACCAGAGGTGCTGGTACATTTGGGGTGGTAACAGCTGACTGGAAAATATTCCCAAGATTGGCCGAAGACTTGAGTACTGTCTTCGAAAATCCCTTAAGTGGGCAAGTAAAATTTATTGGAGGAGAATCTCACAAGACATTTTCAATTGCTGTAAAAGCTGATCTCCTTCCTGAAGAAGCAAAGGAGTACTACACAGAGTTGTACAATGTTTCAGGAGGAGCTAGGCTGGGGAATACAGAGGCAGACAGAAAAGCAGTGTTTATCATTGCTGACAGTGATATGGCGTATGGTGTCATTGCTTTTGCTGCCCAGAGCCAACAACAAATTGTCAAGGTATAGTAAATAATTTCATACACCTGAGTAAAAGGTGAAACCTTTGATCCCACCTACTGCAATTTCAGCTGGGACTGTTACTAAATGTCCGAATTCATTCACAGTTGGCAACCATATGGTCGCAATGTCAGGCCCTGAGAGTAACCTGTCTAGGACAAACACACCAGCAACCAAATTTTCCACATACTCCTGCTTTTTTCATGTTCATGATCAACCAATAGGAGAGCTAACAAGCAGGCTTTAGTAGCAATTGTTAATTTCTACCCCTAATGTGTGTAAAAACCAAACTAACCACAATCTCTGAAATCAGAATTCCCAGTTATTTGCTTGATAATTGTACTTCAAGTTACATGATGGTAGTAGTGTTTATGCCATTTCATAATTTTTTAAGGACACCACCCCACGGCAGCTGAGGATCACCCTTCTTAGGTCTGGAGGAACCCTGCAATCTGTCCTTGTCAACTACACTGTTCAATACTACCTTCCTGGAAGCAGTACACCATCAAACACACTTGGCCTGGCCTCGCCAGGTTCTGTCACCATAAACCAAGGCGAATCATCAAAAGTATTCACCATAAATATTCCAGACAATGGATTCATCAAGCTAAACTCGGCATTCAAAGTTGAGCTGACTGGTGTTGGTTTAGTGGGAGGTAAGCAGGAGGTTGCCATAGATACAGAGCAGAATTTGTATGGCTTTGAAAAAGTTGTGGTGTGTTCTGTGCTGTGTCCATGCAGTGCTGCATCTTAGTATTTTGATTGGTTGACCAGTCAATTGAGTGAAGTGATTGGCTGAATGAACAGGAGGTGAGGTTCTGTGCCATGCTGTTACTATTCCATGTTCCATTCAGTGTATTTTCACAGTCATATGAAATATGCTCTGTGGTTGATAGTACAGTATAGAGTTGAAATAAGTCAGTCCATTTACCGTAGCTTATTGTCTGCATTGTGTTCATGTTTCTTTTCTATCAGTCACCCCTCTTGTGCAACCCAAGACTCCGAAATTTGGGGATAACACAACCCTCTACCTAAATGTCACTTCTGGTAATGCCAATGGGGAAGTAGGATTCTCAGTGGCCCATCAGACCCTTCAGGTACAGGAACCAGCAGGTCCTTCATCCAGGTCCCTTAACCTGCTGGTGCTCAGAGATGGAACAGCAGGAAGAGCCACTGTGAACTGGACCATAACAAGTGCTGATTCCTTATTCACCCCTGCTGATGTTGGGAGTATGAGCGGAAGCATTGTATTTGTTGCAGGTACTGTACACAAAGGGCATTTTCCACCTTGTTTGATAATGTACACACAGAATTAAAATTAAATGCATTAGTTCAACTTTTTAGCATTCCACCTCGCGAATATTCACTATTTTCGTTCATTGACACCTCACGAATATTCACTATTTTCGTTCATTGACACCATATTAGACTAAGATGTGTTCTAAAAAAACGTGTCGGGGATTTTGGAAATTCAATCTCCTTTTCAACATTTTTATGAAAAAAAAAAACGTAGCGGGCGCACAAAATTTGCTCTAGATCGGCTCTTTTTAAAATTAAATAAATCCCTAACACGTTTTTTAGAACTCATCTAAGCCCATGGTATAATGTGTTAATGAACGAAAGCATCGTAAATCCGCGTTGCGTGGAGCTCTCGAAACTTGACCCGATGCATCGGCAAGGAAACTCCTTAAAAATAGTCGAGGAAAAGAAATAAGCTTTAAAATGAGGCATCACTTGTCAAGATTCGACTTTTTTCCGCGAAATTATGGCATTTGAACGAAAATTACCACGAAGGTAATCTGTAACCTTAATTTCCCATCATGTTTCAACATTGGGTTATTCTTTGAAATCCAGTCAAATTCCCATAAATGAATTTTATTAGAGTAAAACCATTTGCAGGAATTCCAGTATATCCATCTATATTTTGGGGTTTCTCAAAGGAAAGCAGCCCATTGCTGGGAATTATTCTGTTTTTCCATACATGTATAATTTTATTTTAAAAACGTATTTGCTTTCTTGAAAGTCACGATTGTTCTTTACCTTAGGTGGAATACCTAGTTGCATGTCAACTACTATTAAGCACAGTACAGGTTGTAGCAAGTCAGCCAGGAAGAGTATACAATAGCATTCAAGAAGAAAGAGCAATATTAATGTTTATGTTACATGTAGGTATTTAATTTAGAATAGCACGTTCATATTACTTTAGGAATTTAGTAATAGTCCAGACACGTTTTCAAATCTCTTGGAACATAATAAAATCTATCATCTATTGCTACAGTTTATTAAAACAACATTTCAGCTCATTTCGTATTCTTGTAACCAAGGCAACCCGGCTCGTCACCTCGGCTGGTGACACGAGCCATTCGAGAGACTTCGCTGATTGGATAAAATTGCGTACGTAAAACCAGCTCTGTCTCATTTTGAGAAACATATCTGGTTAAATAACACATTACAGAACGTTTGCTGGTCGTCCTTTCACCTTTATTTCGGCTTTTACACTCTAGTAAGTCATTTTGAGGCATGAATAGCCATAGGACACATCCTTTAAATACGCATTATCTCTCCGCGAGGTTACGAGCCAGGGCGTTCCTGGTTATAAGAACGCCCAATTCCTTATTTTGAGCGGCGCAAATACAGAAATAATCATGATTTCTAAAATCGTCTAGGTGTTCGAACCCTGCGTTGTACTTGCCACCCCTAATTTTACATTTTTGGATTTGGTACTGTGCACAGAGTTCTTGTTTTTATGTTTCACGCAACTGTTATTGTTTAGAGTAATCAGATACTACAGTAGGAAGCAGAAGCTATATATATGGAATTACACTGATTTCAAACAACAAAGTGTCACCATTTCTCAGTAACGAGTATTGATGGTTATTCCAGGTCAAAGTGCTGTAAACCTGACTCTTGAGATTATGCCGGATGACGTCGCAGAATTGGATGAATTGTTTAGCGTATCACTTACAAGTGTGACCTCACCAAACAGGCTACAAGCTGGAACGGTATGTTTACAAAATTGTACCCAATTATATGTAGCTTCTTCAATAGTTGGTCCTTCCCTGCTGGAACCAAACTCAATTCCACTCAATTTAACCGGTAATTTAGTCCCAAGGGAGAGCCTTTGCGGTCTATGAGAGCAATCAAAAACAATGGATCAATTTGAAAAACAAAAGAAAAAGGGGCGCACAGGCTCCCGGTTAATGATACAAAAAAGCAGCCAATAACTTAACCTGTCAGCTTATGACAAAAAACGTTTTGAACTTTTCACATTCTCATATTTTCTTATAGAATAAAAAAGGACCACGTTATATCCAAATTCTTACCTTGGCAAAATATTTGTTACGGGCTACCTGTGTTACCACGCGCGATCAAAAATTGGCGGGAATAACAGCCAGTCAGAAGCGTTCCTCGCGCCGTTACAGTGGAAATTGACAGTATAAATAAACGAGCACCGGTCCCGTTCACGATTTTTTCCTTTTTTTTATTTCAAGATTTATTCTTTTTAAAAATCCTTTATTGTAGGAGACTGCAAAAGTTACCGTAGTACAGAATGATAACCCTGGTGGTAGTTTCAGCTTTGAGACGATCACGCCCATTAAAGCACAGGTAAACACGAAAGACTATTATAATAACTTTGGCGAGCATTGTGGCATATCATCAGGGTGGGCTTCCTGTGGTTGGTAAGACATGCTTGATGTGACGTCACAGGAAACCCTCTCCCCGAACGCCTAGTGAAATGGCGAATTTCGCCAAACCACGATGGTAGATGCCATCGAAACCTTTCACAAATAGCAAACAACGGCGAATGGAGTACATTTAATAATGCTTATGTTGCTTTTAAGGATCAACTTGGCTCGCTTAGCTACAAAGATGCAAATTTTCGACGTTTCGAAGTGGATTTTGAGGCTCAACAGCTCGTTCCAGCTCAAGAGCTACATATTTTATTCTACTCAAAACCATAGGAGATGGTTCTATCGGTCATTCAACGCTCATTAGCGGCACAGGACGGGCGAATCGCGATAACGAAATTCTGATCAAACATAGTTATATATTCTCGCTGGGTCCCATTGTACTATATACACTGCTATATAAGTTATGGGAGGGGAGGCCTGGCGGAGCCAAAGATGGCTAAGGCAATGGGAGGGAGGGTGGGTGAAAAATAGCCGAGGGGCACCCCCAGGCCTAATGGTGAGCACAATGGGCCTTTATCATGCAATATTGATTAATAATATATAATTAATTCTACACATCCGTATTAGTAAAATCAGTAAAAGTTTGGTGAAGATTGCTTGAATACTTGCTGAGATATGAATTTTCAAAACTTCCTATTGTGGCCCCTTAATTTTACAAGAAATGTATGGGAAAATACATCAGAACGAGGGTGGACGGGCATCGATGCCCGTCCAGCCTCAACTTGACATATTTCCCCATACATTTGTAAAACGAAAGCCAGAATACAAAGTTTTGAAAACTCATATCTCAGCCAATTCTTTTGAATTTTTGCAGTTTTACTAATACGGATGTGTAGAATTGGGAACTGGATTTCATTTTCTGATATATATTATATATTATTAGTCAATATTGCGTGATAAAGGCCTGTGGGACCCACAGCCGCCGCCAATGAATGGTGTCTCCCGTGGACGCCATTCCGGCGCTTGTTGTCAAACCAAGTGAGACTGAGATGATATGCTAATGAGTTGGCATCTTATATTATGTACTGCTGGGGCCCAGTGAGAATAGTTTATATTGTAAATCTCATAAATATCTTCGCGCCATCGTGTAATACCCTCTCTCTGTTTTCTGCAGGAGGAAGATATTTTAAACTTGACGGTAATACGTCATGGTGCTGCACTGGACACGAGATGCGTCTCTATTAAAGCTATTCCTGATAGTACGTTGCACGCGGTGTACATGTGTGTTATTTCTTATTTTAGCGCAGCGAAGGCACGTTTTAACGTACATTCTATTTTAGGGGGCAGTGACTTCTTTGGTCGGGAACTTCTTATATTCTCACCAAATGAAAGAGTATCTTCAATCTACTGGGGAGTGACAGCGGACAAGATACCCGAGGTAAAGGGGAATACATTCCTTATAATATTTAACAGTGCAAAATTACTCAAAGCTGATTGGCTAAGAGCGAGGGTATTTTTTCTTAATTGAGGGCAATTGTTTTCCGGAATTCTGGAAGTTCATGTGTGAGGCCTTTGCGTTTGTTCAAAGCTGTCAAATTCTGATGAATAAACGAATAAAAATGCCTTCTTATTGGCAGTGTTTGCTGCGATCTTATTTGCTTAATTTATGCGCGTTCTTCTCCATTCTCTCGCAACTCCCTTGTTAAAACACCCGCAACACAGCCTCTTTAAGTGAATTAGCGAAACTTTGTCGCTCTGTCAGCTGCTTACAAGTTTGCCTTTTTTTACAGTTGGACGAGTTCTTCCAGCTGACCTTAGTATCCAAGGTCTCTTCTTGCGTAGGGGGCTCAGGGGGAACATTAGGGAACCAAACCGTAGGAACGTCACCATCGCCATGAATGATGACCCTTATGGAATTATAAGAATTTCGCCAAATGATCTCGTCAAAACAGTCAGTAAGTATTGTTGTTTTACCGACGCTCAAAAAGGTGACGCAGTTCAAACTTTCTAACATGAAGTTCTCGTCTATTCAAATCAGCAGTGTACTGCACAAAGGGAAACTTTGGAATCATTGTATTACAATTGCAAAACTAACTTTACGGGCCCGAGAATTCTCGGGTGTTTCGAGGAAGGGGCACCTGGACTAAGTTTATCAGGGAATGCGGTACTCATGAGCACAGGAATAAACACAAAATGTCGAGGTCAGGGCGGAAATGAATTCAAAGTTGTAGTACATAGATCTCGACGTCTCTCTAATCAATTTAAATGTTGACTCATGTCCTCAGGTGAGAAGCGCCAAGTTCCGAACCTGGTTCACTTCAATGTCCAGCGCCAGAAAGGAAGATTCGGTACCATTCAGGTCACGTGGTCAGCTAGCAGCATCGATGGCCTAAATGCTAGCGACGACATATCCCCTACATCCGGGGTTTTGACTTTCGCAGAGGGCGTTGCCTCGCAGAATATCACCATCGATGTCAAGCACGATATGGTAAGACATGGTGAACAGTAATCAAAGGCATGCCATAGGCCAACTCATGGCTGTTTTCCTTTGAAAAAGTAGTTGTTTGAGATGACTGAATCAATTTAATATACCCCAGAACTACCTTAAAGGGGGGGGGGGGGGGAGGGGTCAACGTAGCGTTTTAATTTTTTAAGTAGCGTTTTAAACAATTAGATTTTTGCACATGACGTCATTGGTAGTGTACTTTTCATTTTCCCACGTTTTATAACCCCCTGCACCTGGCTTTGCACGGATCAAAATCCTTACACAGTGTAGGTTTTCATATGACTAAAAAAGTACCGATTTGAAACAAAAACCTAAGCTTTCAATCGGCCCTATATTTCATATATTTTTTAAATTCTCCTATATTTCCCTATATTGTCTTGAAATGCCCTATATTTTGGATATTTTGCACAAAAACGTGAACCCTTTCTTGAACCCTTTGTTGTAAAAGATTGAAAGTGGAATTTTGGCAATGCGATTTGCACCCTGCATATCAAAGTTCTCTTAAACATGCAGTAATTTCACATGCTTGAAGCTAAAGTTTCGGTGCGCGCAAAAGAGTTAAAACGTTCCCTAAAAACAGTTTTGGGAGGCTTGCTACGGCCCCGTAACTACTAAAGTTTGAAAAACGAAAGACCAGGAGCTACATACAGCCAAATCACTGTATTCTGAGGCGAAGGAGAGGCATTAAAAGGGAGAAACCTGAAACCTGCTACGATAGCTCAAAATACTTTTAGAGCTTTCTTATAACAAACAGAAGAGAAAACGATGGCGACCAGATTTCTATTATGGCGACCAAGGTTCGCTATTTGGCAACAATAATTTTCTATTTAGGCGCCAATGGTACCTCTTGAAAAAAGTTGATGTCGGGCCCTGCATCGTTATTGTCACATGAAACATCGATGTGCTGAAAGTCTTGAAGCTTAAAGTCTTATTGTGCATAGATTGTGTAGAGAATATAAAGTTTTGCCAATGTCCTACATCCCTATTTTTGTCCTATATTTTCTCTAGATGCCCTATATTGGCCCTATATATTTTGGAAAAATGACCTGTATTTAGCCCTATTTTTAAAGAAATGATCAGTTGAAGGCCTGCAAACCAGTCTTTTGCAAAAATAGGTAATATCCCACATGGAGAAATTTAGCGGCAGTTCGGCCTATATATACTTTGGCGAAGGTATAACGGTAACAAGAGAGTAACCAAGAGTTTTAGTCACGCTATGTCCCGCAGAAAGCTCGTATGATCCTGCAGGTCGAGGGTCCCGATGAATGGATGACTTCAGCATAAATTATGCTAATATCGTGCTAACGTAGGAGTGATCCAGTGAGTGAGTGACGTCGAGCCCCAACGATAACCCTTTGGATGTTGCTACGCAACTAGCCACGAGTTAAAAACCCTTTATATTAAGACCCGTCTGAGTGACGGCCTTAACAGAAAACATGTAGGAAATTCATACCGAGAACCGAACATCGATTTCCCTCTACTGATATGGATTTATTAAAACGGTGCTTGTACATGGTTATTCCAAGATACATGCAATTTTTCCTCTGATGACTAAGGAGTGTCTGACTTGGGCTCTTTAACAAAATGTTCTTTCGTCTCTTTTAGATACCAGAGAAAAACGAGTCCTTTACAATCCACCTCACTAAGGTGACCGGCGGCGCCACCATCGCTAATGATTCTAATACCGCGACGCTTACAATTGATAAGAACGATGACCCTGTCTATATCGAGCAGCCGATCCATATCAATATCACAGAAGGACAATTAGCTAACTTCACCATTCGACGCGGCGGGGATGGAGATACTGCTATCAATGTCACTTACAGTACGTTTGATGGGTCGGCCACGGCGGGTGGCGGTGATTACCAGGCAGTTGTCAATCAGCAGGTCATGCTTAGGATTGGGGAGTTCAGCAAGGAGATTTCTGTTAGTGTGCTTGATGATGTGGCACCAGAAGGTAGGCAACAACAGCAGCAGCTGCAATAACGACAGCAATAACAACATAACAACGAAACCGCCACCACCAACAACAACAGCGAATCATCATCGAGACCACCACCAATAACAACCGCAGCAACAACGTCATCGAAACGACCACCACCAACAACAGCAGTGACAACATCAACAACGGCAACAGCAGCAGCAACATCAACAACAAGAACTGAAACAACAACAACAACAGCACTTAGCAACAACAATAGCAACAACGATATCAAAAGCGCAACAACAACAACAGCAACGACGACACTAATATAGAACACAATCTTTCTTTATTGCCTGTTTCTCTCTGCGTACATCATTTGACAAGATAGAACTCTTATAATCTCTTGTTATCTGAGAAATTGTGTCTAAATCACCTCTCTGTCGAAATTCAGAAAATTGCGTTTTGGAAACACTTGATAGTGCAATCTGAAAGAGCAGCTAGGTGACAGTGGCCAAACAATTGTCTGTATTCGCAATTGCGTATTTGCATGTCAGTATGCTGGCGTGTTACAGCTGATATTCCTATTCTACGTTGTTTCTTATCTCAGGCGTTGAAGAATTTACAGTGCGTATAGTGAATGCTACGGGTGACACGGTTCTCTACCCCACCCCCGTGGGTACCGTTACTATCTACGCTAGTGATGCCGGCACGGGGCTGTTCGAGTTTGACTCCAATTCCAGGAACAAGACGTCATCAGAGGGAGCTGCCGTCGGCTTTACGTGAGTGACTTTCTTTTGCCATCTACTTCATCTTTGATTTTTACGCTTCTCAGTTGAGCGTAACAGGGCTGAAGTTTTGCGATAAAGTTTTAGTTTCCCGGGGCAACGCCACGTTACTGTCCAATAGGAACTAAGCGCGCGAAGATACGAAAAACAAAAGACTGCTGGTATGCTGACTAGCGCAATTCTAGGCAGAGTATTTTTCTCCAAAGTTTGAGGTCACACTAGCGCGAAGCAGGTAGTTTTTGTATTTTTGTTTCTGTGTAGGGTTTTTATTTTATTAAAAAACTTTGCCTTTAAAGTGACTGCTTATCTGGCAAAGTTTTAGTTCTCTGGTAAAGTGACTGTCGCATTATGGAATTTTGAAACTTGTGCGACCCCTGTCTTATCCTCCTTTTTTGGATAATGTTTAAGGCCCTCTAGTCTCTATGAAGAGTGTCTTTGTTTCTGTGAGTTTGCTAGTCATCGAGTTACCTCTACAAAGGCCTAGATGAACTGATAGCTTGCTTTCAGGAAAACCCGTCCTAATTGTTTGTTCTTTTCCACAGGGTGACCCGTGGCATTGCCCAACACGGCGTAGTCCATCTCTACTGGAGAATGTCCCACGTGCTGTCTAACGGAAGTCTTCAACCTCTAACACCCGGGCAAGAGTTCAATGACGTTACCGGCTATGTCGTGTTCGCCGACGCAGAGGGATCCCAGACAATTACGGTGCGATCAACAGACGAGACTACGGCAGAACTGAATGAGAAGTTCGCGCTGGAGATCGTGAATGCCACAGGTGAGATTGGATTGGATGCTAAATAAGATCTAATTTGTTTACTTGGTAAATTGTATCCAGCGCTGCTCATTCCCGGCTTTCGTCAGCTACATCATGGAGCTGGATCATCATTCATAGAAAAGCCTGTTTGCATAATATTCCTTTCTAGGAGACGCGTGTCTTCAGGCCCGTTCACACGGCGCGATTTGAGGTGCGATTTCTGTGGCGATCTCATGGCGATATTATATCGCGCAGTGTGAACGATCGGCGATCTTATCGTGATTTCACTTGCGATGTCGCCGTGACGTCGCAGGCGTTTTGAACATGTTCAAATTTCACTGTGATGCGGATGCGATTTCTTGAAATTGCCAACAAACTGACAAATCTCGCAGAGCTATATCGCCGGTCGTTCACACCGTGCGATATGACGTCGACGATCGCCGCAAAAATTCGCAGCTGAGATCGCGCCGTGTGAGCGGGTCTTTACATTTGTGTTTCTGCTCCAGTGCTTATAAAAAGAAAAAGGCGAGGAATGATAATGATAATAATTACTACTAGACGAGCTAACAATGGATATTTATCTACCCCATTGATCTTGTTTTATTACGCAGAGAAGACGAAATCAAATTGTTACTGCTACCTTTATTTACCTTTTCAATTATTCTCCCTTTTAAATTTTAGTCCCTCACGCTTAAGTTTAGTCTCTCAAGGTTCAATGCGCTACGAAATCGCAACTTGTTTTTTATGCAAATTCCCAGTTTAAAAGTTGTTTTCTGGTGCTGCGTGAAAGTGGCGCGTTATTAAAAATGTAAAACTGTTTCATTGTCTGTTGTTGTGCTTGTTTCCCTTCAATCTTGGTCACAGGGGCGTAGCTGGGGGGGTCCTGGGGTGCCCAGGACCCCCCTTTAGGGACGAAAAATACAGTAAACATTAAGGGAAAAAAATCGGTTGTGACCCCTTTGGGGACGAAAAATACAGCAAACATTAAGGTTGTGACCCCCCCCCCCCCCTCCTTTCTGAGGACCCCCCCCTCCTTTCTGAGGACCTGGCTACGCCCCTGGGTCACATAATTTTTTTTGGGTCACGCCTAATTACGTGACACATACGTTTTTTCCAGGGATTGGTACCGGTGAGAATGGTCGCCTTGGCAACGCAACAATAGCATATCTGACCGTGCTGGCCAACGACGACCCCAACGGCGTCTTCCTGTTCTCCATCCCTGCACGTGATGTCAGCATTCCCGAGGACTTTCTTCCTGGACAACGGAACACCACGACTAAGAACCTGACGGTGCTAAGGAATCAGGGGACGTGGGGGAATGTCCAGGTAAAACCAGGAATTTAACCGCTATCTATCCAGTGTTGATGAAATAAGGGATAATTAATAGCAACCAGCGATCAATTTATAACGTTTTGGAATATCCCTTTGGTTGGGAAGATTTCAGCTGGCGTTGAGACTGCTTGTATTTGTTACAAAAGAGGTTGACTTCTATCGAGATACACACAATGGCATCAAATACCATGCCAAAGTTCTCTGCTTAACTTGGCTGAGGGGACTACGCCATGATGTGGGCATCCAACAAGGTTGTACCGGCCTGGTACACTTTGAACAGTGTCAGAATAACATCACTTAGATTCGATTGTACCCTCTTGGCAGAAAATGTGTTGCTGAGTTTATTTTCCTTAAAAAGTAAACAGATTACATTAAGTGTGAAATTCACAAAATGATAGGAGGACTAAAGAAACGCTTATGGGCTTTTACAGTGCAGTCCCCCGTATTTTACAGGATGTAGAGTTCTCTGTTTTTCTAAATCCTTGGATATTCCATTTTTTTTTTCAGCTAAATCCCGTGGGATTAAAATAATTTGTAAAAAATGTTCCCTCCTTTAGGTTGTTTGGGAGATTTTCACTGCAGAGGAAGCCGTCAAACTTCCGAACACGTTTGATCTACTTTTCTTGGGAGTCATGGGAGGTGGCGTGCAGAGTGACGCAAGCAAAAGACGCCAAGACACAACTACTAACGTAGCGTGCTTTAATAGCTCGAAACAAGATTCGTATGTCACTGTACCGGCGTTTTCTGGGCTCAACAACGACATCAGCATAAGGTACGTTGTCATGCGTTGTTGTCTTAGTGCTCTTCGATGTGTGACCATGACTTGTACTCAATAAACTCATTATAGCGGAGCTCCAGACATAAGGAAAACCGTATACCATCGAGTTGATTTTGAAACGTCACGGGTAATTTAATTCATTTTTCATGTCATTGATGGCGCCATGCCTAACTGATAAGTGCGTTGAAAAGCAATTACCCCATAGATAATTGTGTCAAAGTTTGGTTGCGGTAGGTGGTTCCTCTCGCGAGATATAATTTGTTTTCTTCTTTCTGTATAAGAACCTATAGCATATGCCGTCCGTCCGTGTACACGTGATCCCTGTGTTATTCCTTTAGAATTTAATATCTCGAAAAGGATAAATTCTTGGAGAGAATTATATACAGAAGAAGAGGCACTTTATGCCTGTCTGACGTAACGTGACGTCAATACCAAAACCGTGAAACTACTTTTGGCGGGAAATGTTGAGATCAGGCGCGCGCGCCTGCTCATATGGGGGGACTGGGGATTTTTTTTCCTAGTATATTTTCGCCCCTATATTGTTGCATTAAAAGGTTGAAGCAAGACATCATTCCCTATCCAAATCAGCTGAACGCCTAAATTTTTAATTTTTACAGCGTTGAGCGTTGAGCGAACTATAAAAGTACTCCTAAGGGCAATTGCAGTTTTCAAATATTTTCTTCTTCTTGGTATAGTGCTTGGCTGTGGCCGGAGAATGACATGTTCGGGTATTTCTTGTCATATGGGACCGAAGTGTCCATTAGTTACGCTGTTGCCATAAATACGACAGGAGCTACCTCAAGCCTCACCTTCAAGTACATCGCAAGCTCGGTATGATGCACATCACACAGCACATACATTGCTTATTTTTTCTGCCAGAACTCGGCCCTATCAAGTTCTCGATTTTCCCTTTTCAGACTATTGTCGACGTTGGAAAAAACATCGCAGATGGCAAGTGGCATTTAGTCGTGGTCAACATCAACCCTGTGTCCTCCGCGGCCAGTTTCTACCTGGATGGAACCATCGTTACTGGAAGTCCTTGGTGAGAGGAATGAACGTATGCACGTTGCTGGAAACTGGAAAAATAATATTTGTTAACTTTGGCTTTACGTCTTATATAGGTCTTTGCCATCAGGCGCTCTGGCATCTAATGGCAGATTTTTAGTTGGAAGCCTTCAGCAGAATCAGGAGGGTTATAGCGGTTGTATACAGGACATCCGTGCCTACAGTGCTAAACTGGAGAGCAGGTAAGAATTTTATGAAACGTAGGATTTCCAGTCACAAAAAAACTCGGTGAACATGATTTGATTCGCAATTTGTACTTTATAGTCTCATCGGATTGATGGCTCAACCCATCTCCAAGCTACAGCCCATCAATGGCTATCTGTACTACACTCCAGGGGTCAGTAGTCAGGAGGTGACAGTTAACACTGTGGATAATAACACTCCAGAGAAGGACACGACATTCTCGGTTCGCCTTCTAACTCCAAAGGGCGGTGCGAGGTTGGATGATAGCCATGCAATCTCAAGACTCACAGGTGACAGTTACAGGAGCTTAGCAGGGGGATGAACAGACAATTGAGTCATGATTTACAATATCTATATCGTTTCTGAAATTGGTGTATATCTGTGGCGCTCGATGTCAATCGCTTGCTCCAGTGTTAGCACAGCGTGCACGATAATTTTTGATCAATTGATATTCTAATGTAAATTAATTAATTATAATTCCCTCACCTCTCCCCAAGCAATACATTGCAGCACATACCACATGGCTCGAAATTTTAAAAAAATGGTGGTCGCATTTTTGACACTGACTCTCAAATTTTAGTCGGCGAATGGGAAAAGTTGGTCGTATTTTCTAAAAAAAAATGCCGCCATGGCGTGCGTGCACTCGCGATTTTGCGCCAACGCGTTTTTCTTAGTCGCAAAACAGAAAAATGTAGTCGCTTTTGCGACCGTATCGGTCGCAGTCTCGAGCCCTGTACCAGTACTTCACATTTATCAACATATTTTGTCAATTATTAGTTCTAAAGAGCGATAACGCCAACGGCCTTTTCGGGTTCACATCCACCGTTCAGACCACCGTAATGGAGTCTCAGAACATCACCAAAGTCGTGACCCGAAGTCGAGGAGTAACTGGGGCGGTCACGGTAACGTGGGGGGTGTACAGAGGATTCCACGGCACAGAGTTAGCGGTACAGGACATCGTTCAAGCGACAGGGACTCTCGTGTTTCTGGAGGGAGTCACTGATCAGGTTAGTGTTTGCTGGGTTTGAAGAAGTAATATATCATTAGAGAGTGGGTTGAAAAACGAGACAATGCCAAAGGTTCTGAAATCCTGATGAAAAACTCTATCGAGCTTTTGATATTACTTCTCAAACGAATGAATTAATGCAGAGAAAAAGAAGGAATAAAATCTGAGAACTATATGCAAATTAAGACCGCGTTTTCCGACTCCTTTGTACTTATGATTTAGGTATATCGACCAGTTATTTAGCTATTGTATATAGCAGGAATTTTGTCTAGACATTTGAATGGTTCATTAATCATAAAACCTTTTACCAAGCCCTCCTTGAGTTACTTTACAGCCATTCTCAGGAACACGCGGTCGCCAGGAAATGCAAGCGGTTTTTCTGTCTTGTCTGAGCGCGACAAGCCGGCGTAAGCACGTGCGTTGCCATGGAAACTTTGACAAAAAAAAAAACAGTTTTCGCTTGCAAGCTTTTTTCTCGGCGACCGCGTGTAACTGAGAATGGTCGAAGCAGTGCGACTTGCCGTAAAATTAATCATCTTTATATATTGTATTTTCAGAGTCTACATCTCTATCTCAACAATGACCATCTACCCGAACTAAGCGAGCCCTTCTCCTTAAGACTCGTCAGCGCAGTATCGGCCGACGGAAAGATCGGTAGCACACCGACTAGTGGTGCTAGCCTAAACCCTGCAAGCGCCCAAATCAACATCACAATACAGGAAAGCGACTATCCTTATGGGTTGTTACAGTTTATGGACACCGTGCCAACGGGCAATGGAACTGTGTCACCGGCGATTGGAGGGTATTCTAAAGATGTGAGGGAGAGTGTAGGGGTGATGCTTCTGTACGTCGTTCGCGCGCAAGGAACTGAAGGTAAAATGTAGGACCGACCCTAAAACAGAATGCACGGCATTGCTGCCCTAGGCTGAAATTTTGCATTAGAGAAATAGAGAAAAATAATACATAGAGAAACATAATATACGTAATCGAAAATGTTTTGTTCTGTATGTTATTGTTTAGTAAACAAGGCAATCATGTTAATGGTTGATTAAACTCATCGTCTGATAAGTTGGGGTTAGGTACCGGTGCGCATGCAGGTTTCTCGACCAAGCGCACCCGAGGAACCATGGCAAGCGGGCCACAGCTCCCCTCCCACAATGGGGTACCCGTCACACTGATTGCTCAGCGGAATATACTTACCAGTCGCAGGGTTATCATCTGGGAGGGAGGGAGGGCGGGAGCAAAATTCGGCGAAAGACCAATGAAAATATGGCCGCTTCACCACGTCTGTAAGTGCCAGAGACGCCGTTGATACGCGGGGCGGCAGTGAACTCACGCAGGGGTCGAGTAGGGTCCACCCCAGACCTACACAGTGACTCTGTTTTAAATTCGTCTAAATTTCATTTAGACACATAAGCAGTGCTATATCATCAAATGTATTGGTAGTACAACATTTCTATTTGGTGTTATTTCCAGGTGAAATTACAGTACCCTGGCGTATTGACCCAATGACGGCGTTTTCCCCGGCCGACTTCATCGACAAGGCGGGAACACTCCGATTCCCTGCTGGCGCGAAAAGCGCAAATATTAGCATTGACATAGTGGACGACCACATACCAGAGTTGAACAAGACCTTCAAAGTGGTGCTATATAGTCCAACTGGAGGAGGTAGGAGAGTATGCCATACTGGCTCCTAACATTTGTATGGAAATGTTTGTAAGATAACTTGCGCTCTACATTTTAGGAAGATTGAAGTCCCTCCTTCGGCGAACGTTCGTAATCGAGAGCAATTTTCTTTGCGTTTGCGTACCTATGTCGAAAAAGGAGCTGCCATTTGTCTTTTTTCGGTTGTATTGAACAGGCAGAGTTTGGATGGTTACATAATAAAAGCGAGCAGAGCTTTCTTTCTGACAGAAAAACAACACGAAACCCGAACCGCAAAGAAAAGCACTAAAACAAGACCGAAATGCCAAGGGAAAGCCTCTGCTAGCTGGGTAAAAGAAAATGCACTTTACCTGCTCGAAAATGTACTCAGCTTGAATGTAATCCCTGTACGCAGTGGTCAAAGGAATGCGCGCGGAAGAATAAGTGATCAGACGCACTTGAAAACGATATTTAACAATAATCCTTCAAGCCCGAAAGGATGCTGAGGCTAAAGGAGAAATGGGCTATTATGTCATTGGGCGAAAATAAAAATTGTTTTTGTCAAATCCAGCTAGTGCATGTGGGTAAATTTTCTTGCCTAAATTAAGTTTTTCACCTGCCGTCATTTCTAGTTTTGAGGCTTCAAACCTGACACTTTTACGCCTATTTAGCTATTTTGGCTATTTAGAATGCCGCATTGATAATAGACCACTAGTGAAAATTGACTAAAACACTGTGAATATTTCCAGTCGCACTGAACCCTGCAGCATCAGTGGCCTTCATCAATATCCTCCCAAGTGACGATGCCTTTGGCGTCATGAACTTCACTGCTGGTTCCCTCAGTCGCACCGTCACCGAGGCCTCGACTGTTACCCTGACAGTACAACGCACGGGGGGTACCCTTGGACCCGTAACAATCTACTGGAGAGCAGTGGGGCCAGACCAACATGACCTGCAAACCAACCATGGATATGTGAGCTTACCTACTGGACAGACGGCAGTGAATATTGTGATTCACGTTTCTCAGGACTCGGTACGATTTGGTAGCAGTAATTTGTGTATGGGTTTTGCCACTAAAAGTTATGACGCGTGCAGTCTGATGGCGGTATTGATTTTCGCCATCAGCTTGTTTTCACGTTTTCACATTCGTCTACTTTTGTGCTTTGGACGCCCGCCAAAACTTGATGGAGACTCCTGCTTAGAGGCAATGACCTATATTGGTGGCGTCAGAGAGTTAAATATATGCTGGTCATACGCTTAGAGGAATTCACTTCTATACAGCTGCAGATAAGGGACTATGATCTTTTAGTAGAAACCCACTCGCATACTATCACGAATCCTGCAATCTGATTGGCTCCACTACTCACTATCTATCAAGTATTAGTATCACCAAACTAGTGGACTATTGCCAATGCTGAATTCTGATTGGCTTCGCTACTAGTAGACTATTATCAATAGACCTCTAGTAGCGAAAGCGCCGATTTTGAACATGAAAACAATGGCGGCCGCTTCTCGTTTTGTCGAGGTTTCGGGTGATTGTTTAACACAATTTTTCACTTTTTTTGTCCAACTAGTTGGGTGATACAAAAACAATTAGACCTGCTGCCTCATTGGCTATTGGCCCGTAGCCCTTCCGGGTTCGAGGTCTAATTGTTAACAATTGTTAAATAGATAGTGAATAGCGAAAAAACTACCGTAAAACTCTCAAAACCAATTAAAATAAATGAATTTAAGCAACAAATTGAAGGTAGTATGCAAGTAGGTTTCTACTAAAGCAAGTAGACTACTCGTTCTCATTTTCTATAAGTCATATAGTCAACTCGGCGCTATGCGCCTCATTAAATATCTATTGACACATAGAAAACTCGCACTCGTTGTCTAATTGTTAAGTATGAACTACTTGTTTACAATTTATGATTAATACTATTTATGGATACAGTAGGTGACCTGTTTCTTATGTTTTACCTTGTTTTCACGCATTTTCTTTAAATCCAAACAGGTGTCCGAGCTTGCGGAAAGCTACATCATTGAGCTGTACAACGTGACATCCGGACGGCTGTCTCCAATGGGCACCAAATCCAACATCACCATCCTACCCAGCGATGACCCTTACGGCATTTTCCACTTTCAACCTTCAACCATCTCCGTCCAGGAACAGAATGCCACAGTTAGTCTGACCGTGAAGAGGTCATCTGGCACCAAGGGTGTGGTTCGGGTGTATTTCCAGTCACTCCTCGCTGGCGCTTCTAGTGGTGGTACCACTCAAAATGCTATTCCTGGACAGGACTTTGTCGCTATAAATGGCTTGTTGGATTTTGCTGATGGACAGACCAATGCGACAGTGCAAGTAAATGTGTTGGATGACCTTATTCCGGAAGATCATGAGATTATACTTGTGAATATTACTCGCCTGGAGTTGATCAAGCATCCACCTGTTAATCCAGGTAAGCCTCAACAGCAACATCATCATCAACAATAACACCATACAAATAACATGCATGGTTCACACAGGCCTTGAAAAGTGCTTTAAACCAACAAAACATGCAAGCAAACAAACAAGCAACTTCTTGGTTTCCTTTCTAGTACCTCTTGACTCTCCAAGACTTGGCGCTTCTCGTGTGGCTGTCATTACCATCCTGAGAAATGACGAAGCCAGTGGAATCCTTCAACTGTCAGCAAGCGCTGTCACTGTCCAGGAACCCTACAACAGGGCCACGGTTAATGTGACCAGGACAGCCGGGGCTTTTGGCGAGGTGAGGAAGTCGATCGTCCACCTGTCGACTAACCGACCGACCAGCCGATTGTTTGACCAACCAACGGACTGAAGAGAGGGGCAGGCTGATTAACCTGCGAGCCGGCTCTACGGTGTTTTTTTCTCGGAAATGTGATTTTTCTTGGCGCGCGGGTTTCCTGTGTCGCTACACAGGAATCCCGCACGCCAAAAAATAAAATATCTGAAAAACCCGCTGGAGAGGCGGCTCGCATGCTATTACACCTGCCCATCTGACAGTCCGTTGGTTGGTCGAGCAATCGGCTGGTCGGTCGGTTGGTCTCTGTTAGTCTTTCTGTTTTATTGTTTACTCTGCCAGAGTCGTACATCGTCTCTCTGTTTTTTTTTCTCTTGCCTAAATGGGCAATGTTTGAAGGGAAAAAAAATCTACACCTCAGTGGATCCTACCCACTCTGGAGTTCCAGTGTATTTCTTCCTGAAACTCTCCCTGATTTTTATGTTCCCTCACCCTGGAATTCCATATTTTGGGATAAACCACCCTGTACTGTTGACTCATGTTACGTCGAAACATGAGGCTACTCCAGGACCATCCACCCTGAAATTCCAGGGTCCTCAACAATGGCCTCAACAATGGCTGCCCAATCTACTGTAAAAATGGATGCTTTCTATGACTAGTTTTTCAACATTTGTCCATAGGTTACCGTTTATTATGAAGTGTCACCCGGCACTGCGACCTCCAGCGACTACAAGATGCTCTATACTAACATCACCTTGGCGAACGGAGAGCGTATCAAAGCTGTTCCTTTAGAGATTGTCGACGAGAATACTCCAGAACACGACGAGACGTTTACTATCAAGCTGCTGTCATCGGGAATACTGGGCGGAGCTAAGCTGGGGAGCCCCGTGGAGTGCGTGGTTACGATATCTGAGAATGACTATCCGTACGGCTTGATAGGTAAGGCTATGTTCACCCACTCTATTTCACCCATACGTATGGAATGGTATAAAATCCGGCAATTGTGCTATAACAGAACAGGGCGGTTTCCACTATTACACTATTACTTAATGCATTGTTTCTTGCTCACTCAGGCTTCGGTAGCGGCTCTCTAAACAAGGTAGTCGAAGAACCTACTGCCCCCCAGACCCTCTCTATAGACCTGACCGTGGAGCGGAGGTTTGGTACCGAACTTGCGTCTACAGTTCACTGGGAAGCCCGATTGAATGGAGTACTGGCAGATAGTGATGTATCACCTACAAGCGGAGATCTGGTCTTCCCGGTCGGCGAGAACAAAAAGAAAATTTCTTTGCAGATACTAAGGGATTGGTTGCCGGAAATCCCCGAGGTTTGTATTCACGCTTTGAATGCTCAAATCCAACTGTTATTTGTTATGACGCAGGGTGCATAGCGCCTATGTAGGTCAGCATTATGTTGGTCAGCATTATGTTGATGCGATGCGATGCGATGCGATGCGATGCGATGCGATGCGATGCGATGCGATGCGATGCGATGCGATGCGATGCGATGCGATGCGCACCGCACCGCACCGCATCCGACAAACGCGCAGCAATAAAAACTGGAGTTTGGAAATGCCAGGGGCTGCTTAGAATGGTAGTCTGCGTAGGTCCAAGGCGGAGTGATTGTCATCTCGCGATCAAGCTCTTAAATACACAACCGACTATTTGCATAAGTCACACTACCTCCTAAGTATACAACATACATACGTGCAAAGCTGCAAACAGAAATGAAACGTGCGTTTCAATTCGATGTATTACAACGAGAAGCACTAAACGGTGGACAATAATAAATAGACAGTAATGACAAAAGTCATAAAAATAAAGTAACCAAACATAAAAGATGTGTCCTCTTTATGCGTTTGGTACCCTTGGCTACCACAAATATAGTTGGATAATTTAAATGTGATACAGGCTTAAATGACTGAAAATGATGTACTTCACTTGTACGTTATCTGCTTAGCATGCAGTTTGCCGGAGTATTAAATATTATTTCTTAGTAGTTCTTAAACGTTGATTTATTTATCTGTTTTTGCATGTGAAATCTTTTTCAGCCTAAGAAGACAAGCAGACTCCTCAGAGTAAGCATTTGCACTTTAAACACTCTATGAACTAAACAATTAAACGTGAAACTAATCGTGAAAACTACCCTGACTTTGCATGAAATAGCCATGTTAAAAAAATAAAGACCATACCAAGACGTATCGTTTTAAATGTGCTTTGATTAAACCTATATAATCGTTACTGAGCAACATGTAAAATCAGATAGAACCATGACAGCTTTATAATACAATGAAACACGTCGGATATTATTTTCTAGTAGCAGCATTCTTCAGCATAAATTCTTCACTTCATTTGCTCCTTTTCGTTCTCGTTGCCTTTATATAATAACCCAACTATGCGATTCTACGTTGCTTTCAGGTTGTCAAGGTAAATCTAACCGCAGTGACCTCGGGCAAAGCCGTCCTTGACCTACCTACAAGCGTGGCAAACTTGACAATCGCCGCTAATGACGCTCCTCATGGAGTGGTGCGATTTTCGCAAGACAGCTTTACTATTGTTGAAGGCCCTGGAGCTGTTACTATATCATACCTAGGCATCCAGCGAGACTTTGGCACGTTTGGCGACATTAAGATCTACTACAGGTGAGAAGCCTTTGATTACATGACGAGGGGTAAATGGACGATTCCAGCTATAAGCGCGCGGCTCTTCTTTATTCAGAAACACCCCAGCCGTGTCACACAACTACCAGAATGCTGCGCACGCTTTGTAACAGTTTGTTCGACAAATGTCCCACATCTACCGACATGCAGCGCGCGTGCGTTATAGCGCAAGTAATTATGTTCCAGCTCCAACCATTGTTTTGTTACCTGCTTTGTGAAAACCAAACTTAACTAAGTTTTTCTTTGCAGTACCCTTTCTGGTGTTGGTGCAAACCCCGCCGAGCCCGGAAAAGACTACATGCCAGTCACGAATGGTTCTGTTGTAATACCACATGGTCAGTCAAAGGGGAATATCACCCTTACAGTACTCAATGACACCATACCGGAGCTTGGAGAGACCCTAACTGTAGTTCTAGTGCGGGTTGAGCTGATTGGCCAAAGTACAGGTAAACGTTACCTATGATCGTTGGTGACGATCACTTTAAGTCCTTAGAAACGCTTAAATTTGAAAATAAATCCTGAGAAACCGAGAACTCGACTAAATACCTCTCTATTTTAGGGTTCCTTCCCAGCCTTGGCAACCCCAAGCAGGTGAACGTTACTATAGTAACGAACGATGACGCACACGGCTTGTTTATCATCGAGGCAGTGACGCCAGACAGCGGTAGCCATGGCGTCAAACAAACGGTGCTGGAGAAACAAACCGACACTCCTGTAACTTTTATTATCAAAAGGCTCGCAGGTACGTTGTTTTAGTAACATGGGATTGGAAACAATTGTGGTTTTTAATTCAAGGAACGCTTTCAAAACTCAATAGGCCTTTATCACGCAATATTGATTAATAATATATAATAGTTATCAGAAAATGAAATCCAGTATTCAATTCTACACATCCGTATTGGGATAACTATTGTATATTAATAATCAATATTGCGTGATAAAGGTCTATTAGCTGGTGCAAAGTAATTTACTACAGTAAATTATCGCCATGTAACATGCCAAGTTGATATAATCTTCGTTGCTTTCAGGCACTACTGGTACCGTCTCCGTGGACTGGAAGATCTCCCAATCCAGCACAGCAACGAAAAACGCAGACTTCTTAGGGGATGGTGCCACAGTGTCCTTCGATGACGGTGAGACACAGAAAACCCAGACCATTACAGTCAAGGATGACGGCACCCCAGAACGGGACGAGTTCATCACCATTATGCTTGCCAATCCTACCAGTGGGGCCAGGGTTATTCATGGCGTCGGCAGCAACCTAACAGTGGTGATAGCGGCTAATGATGGTGTTGCGGGCCAGGTTGGGTTCAGTCGCCAGTCGCAATCTGTCGTCGCAAAGGAAGGACAGGAAGTTGTGCTTGTTGTAGAACGTTTGGTGTCGGCAGCGGGTAGAGTGACTGTTGATTGGGTGATTACTGGTGTAAATGCGTCGCAGGATTTTATGCCATTCTCTGGAAAGGTGACATTTGGAGAGGTAAGAAAAAGTATCGTTGCAAAACGAGCCGAAGAATGATGCTGCATGTTTTACCACCCGACCAAACAACTTGTCTGGCAACAAATCGGCATGTTGCAAACGCCTGATTGGTCAATGCCACAAGCTTTGACGTAAACCGATACAAACAGACTTGTCAGATCGTAAGGGGAGGTAAAACGAGCAACAAAAACGCTCACAGCTTGTCTCGCAACATTGTTGCAAAACGAGTTGAAGAGCGAAGCTGCGCGTTTTACCACATGAGAAAACAACTTTTCTTGCAATAAATCGGCATGTTGCAAGTTGAAAAAGAGTGTTGCATAAAGTAGAAGTCCGTCCTGCTTTTTGAACAAACAACTTGTCTCGCAACGAATCTCACATTTGTTGCGAACCAAATTTATGTCGTGGTGGTAAACGAGCAACAACGAGAAGCTCTTCAATTCGTTTTGCAACAATGTTGCGAGACAAGTTGAGCGTTTTTGTTGCCCTTTTTGCCTCGCCTTAAGATTGGAGTAGTTCCGGTAGTTCCTTTTCCGTACGTTGGATTTTCATTGACGAGAATGAAATCCTTTTTCATCCTTCCATGCTCGTGCATTTGCGAACGAACAACAAATCAAAAAGAAATAAGAACACGAGGTGAATATCGTCTTCGTGTAACTCGTTTCCTCGATCCAAACTAAACAGAACTTAATTATACACAAAATAATGGTACAGTAAAAACACGCATAAAAGAACATGTGGTTTAAGAACACTCAGGCTGAAATTTGGTCAAAAAGGTACCTTATACATAAGAACACATGCAGCCTGAAAAATGAAAATTGTTCTTGTATAAAAAAAAATGCTGCCAGTTAGATTCGAGTACCCAGGAGATCAATATGATGTGCTAGACCATGCACACAGTTCTACAGCAGGAATTCCAGGGTAATTTAGCAATTGTTTTTAGACTTGACTAATTGTTGTTACTAAATGACTGTCACCTTTCTAGTGTATGCAGTGTTTGATGTTAAGAAACAACTTTAAGAACACCTTAAGAACATTTTCAGGCTGATTTTGCAGAAAACACCCAATATACAAGAACAAAATCAGCCTGATTCTCCAAAACACCTGTTCTTTTATGCGGGTTTTACTGTATTGCTGGACTTTCATATAGAAGTGCAGTATCCAAATCCGCATGGTAATAGAATAGAGGCAGTGTTATTTACTGCGGATTTGTCGATTCTGCGAAATTTGTTTTAGTGTTTTCAAAGTGTTCCCTGAAACAAATAACAAAGCAATGCGGTAGCGTTTGCAATACAGTAAAACCCGCATAAAAGAAAAGGTGTTGTGGGGTTTCAGGCTGATTTTGTTCTTGTACATTGGGTGTTTTCTGTAAAATCAGCCTGAAAATGTTCTTAAGGTGTTCTTAATATCAAAATACTGCATACACTACCAACAGTGAAATAGCAGGTAACAGTTATTTAGTAGCAACAATTAGTCAAGTCCAAAAAACATCTGCTTAATGTACCCTTAAAATCCCCATAGAGAACCTGCTGTAGACCTCTGTGTGCAATGGTCTAGCACATTATATTGATCTACTTGGTACTCTACCACTGTAGGATACTGTACTTGAAGAAGGTACCTTTTTGACCAAATTTTAGCCTGAGTGTTCTTAATCCACTTGTTCTTTTATGCGGGTTTTGACTGTACCTCTAAGTCGTGTCTGTGGTTGCTAAGTGTTAGTTGTGTGATCGTAGGAAGCTTTTGACGGTTGCTTCAGAGTTTACAGAATTATGAATCTTGCATTTTTATTGTCCTTGCAGGGCGAACAACACGCTAACATTACATTCCAAGTTAAACCCGACGCCCAGCCAGAACCCGACGAGATCTTCACCGTCACCATCAGTAACATTACCACATTTGACATAGCTCAGTCAGGTGCTGCTAGTCTTATTCCGGACAAAGTACCGCCACGGTGTCGGTACAGGCGAGCGACGAACCTCATGGCACGATAGAGTTCCAATCGGGGTCTAGGCTTGTTACTACAAGCGAGGATAACAATGTGACGCTGGTTATAGCACGGCTCTCTGGTACTATAGGTAAGATCTTATTTGTTTGCATCATGTGTTCTATTGCTTGCTTGCTTCCTTTGATAGTCGAAATAACCCACTAAGGAAACTTAAGATTAGTGATCATATTTTAGAAATTGAAAAAGAAAGAGGCCGATACAAAAGGCTCTCTGTAAAGCCAGATTTAAAGCCTGTAATAACAAAATCATTTTATGCTTATACGAAAGCTCTTTCAAAATGAGTAAGAATGGCGTTTATTTGACGCTCATAGCACTAATGGTTCAAGATGTACACTCACTTATACTGTACTCTCTAAATAATGATGTTGCGTAAGTGCTGGTGTCTTCTCCTTCTCCGAAACAGGAGCCATCAGAGTACATTATGAGGTTAAAGCAGGTAATGTATCTGCGCTGAATCAGCAAACAACTCTCGCCACCGCTGGTGTAGACTTCGTAGCCACGACAGGCTCCCTACAAATCGGCAACGGCGATAGCGTTGGCCAGATACAAGTTCAGATCATTAACGAGAACGTCCCTGAACAGTCTGAAGTCTTTATAGTGAATATTACCGGAGTGGAGCTGGTTAACACTCCCCACAATACGAGCGACGCTCCGCCCAAGCTAGGGGTGCACACCTTCTCACAGATTCTTATCTTACCCAACGATGATCCGAGGGGCGTGATCGGGTTCGCCCAGACTAGGTGCGTTATGTTTTATCTGACTACATGTCTATATTGCCCTGTGTGTCTGTTTGTCTTCCCCTTCTGTTTGTCTATCTGTCTTCTCCGTCCGTCTGTCTGTTTATCTGTTTGTCCTCTGTCTGTCTGTTTTCTACGTCTGTCTGTCTGTTTTTCCTATATGTCACCCTACATTGTGTCCATAGAACGCTATTCAAGTGTTTTACCAGCATCCTAAGTGAGTTTATCACATTGTAAACCACAAAAAATATTTTAATTGCTTTTGTAAAATAGCAATGCACAGCTCTCAATCAATCAGAGCGCGCGTACTATCTTAGCTATTTTATCAAATGTAACAGATACACATCAATAACATCGTCATCACTTCACATAAACATTGAATATTTCCTTTCATTGCTAGGGTGTTTGTAAACGAAAGTGTTGGAGTCTACAACATCATCATCCAGCGTTCCCAAGGCACTCTTGGAGAAGTCTCTGTCGACTACTTCGTCTCCCTTTCTTCTACTGCTACGATTATTAGCGACTACGTCATCCCTGCTTATGGTGGTGGGCAAGAGACTCTGATGTTTGCAGACGGCCAGAGAGAGCAGAATATTACTGTTAACATCAAGGATGACCAAGAGCCGGAAGATGACGAGACGATTGTCATCGATTTGAAGCGTAGCGTCGGGGCTGCGCTAATGCCCAATAAACGACAAATGGAGCTTGTGATACTGGTGAATGACGATGCTAGAGGGGTGTTCAGTTTTGCTGCCGATTCTGTACAGAAGGTAAGATCATTGTGATTGTGCTCCGGTTAGAGTAATAATGATGATGATGATGAAAGCGATGGTGGTAAAAATGATGATTATTACGACATTCCATGATGGCGATGAACGACGACAGTGATGATTATTCGACTAACAGTTGTGATTGCTTTAATTTCATTTTGTTAGGTAATCTCAGAGCCAGGAAACGGGGCCAACAACGAGGCGGTTTTCCAGATTCAGCGCAGCGTACAAAGCTTTGGGCTAGTAACCCTCGGTTGGAGAGTCGTAAACGTATCTGCCGCGCAGGACTTGGCGCCTGTAAATGGAACAGTAGTATTCGGGGCAGGTGTGACGCAGAATACATTCAAAATTCGGAGCTTAGTGGACTCGTTGCCCGAGAAGGCGGAGGTGTTTGGAGTAGAGATCTATGTTGTATCAGGTATGATCAAATTCATCTCATTAGCTCGCAGATAAGACGAGTTGTTTTCCAACAGTCCAACACCCAATACTTTGTCTTTGTCTTACAAACGAATAGGAACTAAATCATGCTCTAGATGATGTAGATATTTTAGTACCTTTTTATGTGCAGTTTGTCAGCTGTTACGGGGTTAAATTGCAATCCAATTAATTGCAATCCAATTCCATCAGCGCGATGACAGACGCACTCACGGAAAAGTTGAATTCATGTGACAGATAACAGTTTATTGAACAAACCTAGATGGTTATTTTGATCATTCCATAATAATTGAACCGCTTTTAACCTGACCAAAGTACGGCTAACATAGTGACACCTCCCCTTTAAATTGCAAGAAAGCTCATTTATTACTTGCTTAATTATCTTCTTCTTCACGGGTGGGAAATAAGGCTGCGACGCCGCTTTTGGCAGTCCTTGGCTAGCTTGTGCTCCTCGTCCTAGGTCAGTCCGATCTTCGGACACTCGGCCTGTCCTTCGCCAGGTTGTTCTGGGCCGTCCAGCCTTACGCCTCCGAACAGGGTTCCACTGAATCGATGCTCATTTATAACGGTGATATTTTACGTTGTATTACCTAGGAGGAGGGCGAGTCACAGAACCTTCTGTGGCCACCTTGACGGTCGCCGAGAACGACTATCCCTACGGAGAGCTCGAAATCATGTCCAGCCTTTCTCAGACTGGCACTGTTAACGTCGAGGAAAATATCGGTACCGTGTCAGCTAAAATCGTGAGGAAAAGGGGCAACCTTGGTAGGATCACCGTCAACTATCAAACCAACCCTGGGACAGCGTCCTCGGCTTCTGGCGATGTCGTGCATTTTGAGACGACCCAAGGGATAAAGACGACCGGTGCTAGTGCGTTTTACTCGTTCAGTGCTTATGGAGATCGTTACCTTGTTCTGGGAAGTAACAGCAGCGGTGATAGCAATGGTTATCGTGGCTCCACCTTGTTTCGCTGGCAAGGAGTCTATGTTCCCGTACAGGTAAATAATGACCTTCCTCAATCATAGCTCAACTGGCACGGCAGAACACCACCCTGGTATTGTGTATATGAAGGGATCGAATCCCATTCCCTTTCTGGCTCTCTGGATTCTCTTAAGAAATATTCAGCCCCCATTCAGTTAACATAGAGTTAACTAATGTGTACTTACAGTGCCGCCAGGAAGAACGTGTACATTTTTCATGAGCAGTACGCGATGGTGTCGTTCGCAAAATGTTCTCATGCCGTCGCAAAATAATCGAGCGTTCCGTTGCTCTACCCAGGGAAAGAAAAAGATTAAACCGATGGCAATTAAACCGTAAGCTCTGACCCTGATTCCAAAATCTTCAGGAAAGGTGTTTATGGATACCGCTTTTCGAAGGATATCGTTTCTGTCCAAAAAGAAAGTAGACATTCTACCACTAAAGTTGGTACTCCATTGACTTATAGGCAATAACGACGAACGGTGCAGTCGCGTGGTCCTCTGTAGTCATCGGCAGCCGAACGTACCTTGCTGTAGCCAATCATGGCTCGTCTGGAAAGCACGAAACCAACTCGAGTGTGTTCCGACTGGATTCCGACGGCACGGTGACACTCGTTCAGAACATCTTTACCAACGGAGCTTCGGATGTGGAGTTTTTCACTGAAGGAGGAGAGAAGTATCTTGTGATCGCCAACAGCCTCAATAATAATGGGACAACTTTCCTCAAGACAAGGGTACGCGCAACTAAAAATTGTCTCTCACATCAGGGTTTGTACTCGTCCAGGAAATCCTGGATTTTAATTTCCTTCCTGGAAAGTCCTTGAAAGTCCTGGAATATTAAGGAAAATCCTGAAAAACTCCTGGAAAATGTATCAACTCAAATGTGGTTGAATCAGTCAGTTTTTGGGCTGCAAATTATGAGATCCTCCAGACTTATCATTTTTTTGGGGGGAGGGGGCATTTTTACTCAACAAAAACTCCTGGGAAACTCCTGGAAAAATAACTTAAAACGTCCTGCAAAATCCTGGATTTTTGTCATCCAGAAAGCGTAGGAACCCTGTCACATGTACTACACTAACCGGAACCAGAGGGGACGCGGGAATCACCATCCCCAGCGTTGGGCTCACAATCTAGGGCCATATTTTAGAATACAGTAACAGGATAATATGCAACCGTCGTAAAATAAGAATTATCGTATCGCATCACATCATTTCACCCTCGTGTACGCGATGGATATAGTCTGCGAGCCGGCTCTCAAGTGTTTTTATTTTTTCGGATATTTGAATTTTTTTTGGGCGCGCGGGTTTCCTGTGTCGATGGATACAATTAGTATAATGATGATAGGGCCATCCTCGTTGTTGAGGGTCGATGTCAAGTGCCCACTATGTGACAATGTCACGCCTCTTTCGACGGTCTTTCGCTGTATTATAGCAAATCTGTAGGTCCTGATGTTTGATGTTTGCCAGAGAGGAGCATAGAAGATGATGAACATATGCTTAGTTTGCAAAAAAATATAGCAAACTACGCGAATTCACTTGTTTTCAAGAGTGGCAAAGGGTTAGTAAACCCATTATAGCCCTAAGCCCCAAGAAAAAAAAACGTAACTAAAGCCGCTAAAATTCCTTGATGATTGTTTTACCTTGAGAGAATGTACTTGAGAGTGTGTACTCATTGGCTGATTGCATTTTTAATCCGCACAGGGGGGGTTGAGGACCTATGAAAATTTTCCAGGGGGGTTGTTTTGGACTCTGGAAATTCCACGGGAGGGGGTGTGTCTGGAGACTGGAAATTCCAGGGGGGAGGGGTAAAAAAGGTGACTTTCCAGGGACATTTTATCCCAAAATAGATTTTCTAGGGGTATTTTGCCAGAAAAAATGGAAATTCCAGGGGAGGGGGTCCTTTATGAGGTTGGAAATTCCAGGGGAGGGGGTCTGCTTCACGAGTGGAAATTCCAGGGGAGGGGGTCCTTTTAAAATAGGTCCTCAACCTCCCCGGTGCAGTTTAAAAATGCAATCAGCCATTGTATCGAATACAAATTATCTGATGTTGTATCTGGTAAGGACTTATGTTCGACCTAAGCATGTACACGCTTATGTCTTTTTTGCAATCCTTTGCCAGGTTTACAAGTGGGTAACCAATCTATTCACGGAGCACGGAGTCGGCTTCAACACTCGCGCCGCATCTGGCCTAGCTTCCTTCTCTATCAACGGCGTCACAATGCTTGCTATTTCGTACTACAAGGACAGCCTGAACAACAACGCTTTCAACACCAAGTCCCCCGTCTTCAGATGGCAGGGTGGCTCATTCGTGCCATATAAGGAAGTCGAAACTAATGGCCCAGTAGGAGTTGAGGCTTTCTCATACAGCGGGCAACATTATCTTGTGTTTGCCAACTCGCAAGGCGCGACTAAGGTGTACAAGTGGAGGAATAGCAACTTTGAGGAAGTGCAAAGCCTGCAAACAGCTGGTGTCAGGTCTTTGAGAGCTTATCAAAGTGGAGCAAAACGTAAGTAGTGATTTCTTTTGTATCTCCCTAAGGAAGAGGGTTTTTCCGGGCTTTCATTATCAGCGTCGTGGAAAAAAGCTACGCCAGGAAATAATGTACACTTAATGACTGCTTCCGAGGGAAACAGCGAGTTTTGTTTTCCCGAGAATCTCGATGTTTCCCGAGACGAAGTCGAGTAATAGTAATAGTATTCTTTGTACCAACAGGAATAATTCGTCAAAACTTTCAAAGGCGTAAATTGATTAGAATAACACTGCAAAAACTGGAAACAAGTGACATAGTTAGGATAATTAGCAAACGTTTTTGGCGTGCAAATTTACGTTTGTATTGGCAGCAATTTTGAGCTCTTTTGATCGTTAAGTCCCTCCATATTTATGTTACCCCCCCCCCCCCCCCCCCCCCCCCCCCCCCCCCCCCCTCCTCCGGTATTGTTATAGCCAATTTTGTTTTTTGCATTTCGTGTTAGACCTATGGTTATAAGTCCAGTTGTCGATGGAACCGTTGTTTAGAATTATCAACGATCTCCTCAGAGTCCAGCTTCTGTACATCTCTGTAAAATAATTGTTTTCTCTCTCAGCGCACATTGTCACGGTAGAAGATCTGGAGACCATTAAAATCTACTCCTGGAACACTGAAGCCGCGCCATTCGTACTCAGCATGGTAAGTTGGACTATAAGTGCTCTGGCTCGCTATTATCTCTATGAATCAAATACGAGCACCCGGTCTGGCGAATGATCCTAACTACCGAGTAGCATCCTATGCCGAGATATACCACCAAACCCAAACCTCCACACTACCGCTCCGCATCGCAGCCACGCCACGCCACGCCACGCCACGCCACACGGCGCCATGCCACGCCACGCCATCGCAGCCACGTCACGACACGCCACGCCACCTCACGCCACGACACGCCACGCCACGCCACGCCACCTTAGAGAAACAACGTACATCAAAACTAGCTGCAAATAAAATGTACAATTATAATATGTAACATGTCTCTGTACACTCGACAGAATACAACCCTAGCCGGAGTACAGAGCGTTGAGCCAGTGATTCTACCAGATCCCCTGGCAGTAGAAATGGCCATGTTTGCTGTTGCTGTACAAGGCAGCGCCACATCACCGATCTTTATGCCTATCAAGCTCTCCCCGCTGGCTGATTTTATCCCAAGGTAAGAACTTTCTTCCGTTGCCATCGCTTGGAAGGGAAACATCTGATCTTTTCTTCCCATAATTTGGTCAAGTCGCGTGTTTCCCCCTGGAATGTTTGGGACGCTCTCGCATGGGCTAATACTTCCCGCTTTGATTTCGCGCGAATATGCATTTTGGGTTTTACTTTTTTGTCGTGGCGAAAGCCATGTACAACTGTGCTGGGCGAAACAAGGCAAGAACGTGATTGGCCTATTTTATATTTCTCTGAACGCTGGTAATTATAGGCTCTGTTTGATGGCACTTTTCTGGTATTTTCTTCACAGGAAAGGACAGCTCATTTTCGAGAATGGCCAAACAGAACTCGAGCTCGACTTCACTATCCTCTCAGACGTTTCCCCGGAGAAAGACGAAACGTTTGAAATCGTCATCTTCAACAGCACCAACAAAGCGGTCCTTAGCGCCAAAACCAGACTCGCTGTTACAATCCTATCAAGTGACAATCCATACGGTAGAATAAGCTTCAGTGATGACTCACTGCGTAAAGTCCAGACGGAGGAATACCAGGATACATTGGTCACGTTTGATGTTCTGCGAGAGTATGGGAGTTTTGGTCGAGTCGTTGTCGCTTGGAATACGAGTGGAAATTATAGCGCAGGGGATATGACCCCCTTGGCTGGTGAGCTGGTGTTTGAAGAGGGCGTGGTCAAGAGGATGATATCGATAACGGTACACCGAGATGATATACCAGAGCTGGATGAGGTGGCGTTTATCAGGTAATACACACTCCTTTCTCAGCTCAATAGTATACCCTTTGTCTGCACTACGATAAACTTTGTTAACATATGTTGTTGAGTAAATTTCAAAATTTGCCTTTCGTGGAGAAGGTCTGTGGTAACCACATACTTGGCGAATACCAAAAAGACGCCGGGAAATGATATCTGTTTACTTCAATAGCGCAAATATCAATGGACATTTGGCGAGGTCAAGTGCCTTGTGTGCCACAGGAGACTTGCAGCTAGGATCTTAATTTGCTTAACAAAGCCTTTGCCAACGAAGAGGCCTCCTTTCCACTGTTCGCCTTTATCAAAGACGTACCGAGCAAGAAAACACATCCATTTCAACTTTTTTTTTTGGGCGATTTTCAATTTGGTAATTGCCGGTAACTTTGCTCTAGTTTTAGAAAGTATACATCGGTTTTCAATGTCAGCATTACGTGTGTCGAACATTTCGGTAAGGCTGGTTTCCATATAATCTCATCGATCTTCCTGGAAAGAACAGTTCCGCGCGATCGCGATCGCGATCGCCCCGATCGTTTCAGTCTTTTCCGATCGCGAGAGAAGTGTCACCATATAATCTCTTGGGAGAGTGCACTATTTGATGCGATTGGCGAGACTGAAGAGGTCGAAAAGATTATATGTAAACCTTCATTCTTGTAAGGACTTGAATCATCGTGCTTTCTTTTACAGACTGACTCGACTGATAGAAAAGGGCACAGATCAGGCTAGCGGCGGAGCTATTATTAACACAGCACGTGCACTTGCAACACTCGTTATACCGGGTAACGATGAACCACATGGTGTCTTCGCATGGCAATATCCTGTCGTTATCTCCCAGGTAAGTTACACACGTGTATGTGAAACATTCAAATGTATATCGCATAAAGAGGTGTTGGCCTTGCCTTTGAAACGTTTTTTTGAAGTCTAATGTAAACCCGCAACTGCTACTTCACTGTAGACAAAACGTTTCCAATTTGTGTTACGTTTGGCACCCTAACTTTTACGAAAGCATGTATTACAACATGGACTTCATTTTAGCACCGTAAAAAACATCAGTACACAGTACACATTACATAAATATAGATTACATACATAATTAGATAAAGAACTAGAGAGGGATGCGTACCCACGGAGTTCAATTGGAAGACTGTTCCAAAGAGTCGCACCGCTATAGCTTAACGATCGTTTCATGTAGTTTGTACGTGGTTTCGGTATGACTAGCCTGTTATCGTAGTCCCGTAAATAATAGAGGGATATATGCGAGATTCAATCATGTTAGCAAGGTACTCGGGAGGTGCATTATTCAAACTCTTGTACTGGGTATTGCACCTTGCGCGTATAGTTTTTTCCGTGTCTATTTTTCCTTTGAAATATAACTTACACTATTTATCCTTTTCCTCATTGGACTGTTATCACATAACAAAATTGATTAGTCATTATTATGTATATACTTTGTTTGCACTTGTCTCATACCATGTTGTTTGATAGAATAGATCATGAACGCTTTTGTGCGCGGAGCGATGCGAAGTGACATAACACAGAAGTAAAGAAAAATGTTTCGCTTTTTTGACAAAATGCCCTCAACCCCTTTCTTCATTTGTGTATATGTAGGAACCAGGAAGAGTGAATAACACTGTAAATGTCACCATCGTCAGACGCGGGGGTACGATGGGAGCCGTGGTGGTATCCTACCAGACTGTCCAGGCAGACAACAGTGTATACGGCAGTGACCAGGTAGCCCTTGCTGGTGTTGATTACATCGCTAAGAGTGCTCAAGTGGTGATAGCAGATGGTGCAGCCAGTGCACAGATAACAGTTGATGTCATGCATGTAAGTACCAATCTTACTTTCTGTTCAGAGTATGTTTGTCTCTTTGAAGTCGGCATTTGCTATTTGAAGGTAGTATGTTTATCATTGCTCGAAATTAAGAAATAATCATAGGCGTAATTCATCAAACATTTAGGATGAAATCTATTTGGAAATATTGCAAAAACTGATAACACAATCGTTATTCTGTGGCAAAACGTTATGCGTAAAGCAAGCATTTTGAAGCATATTCGAGCCCTTTTTAATGTTTGTCTCTAAATGAGTAAACAAAATAATCGTATAGCCTGCTCAACAGGCGCTAGCAGTGGTACCGAGGAAAACGGAGAACACTGAGTTTGCGACGCACTGCGCAACTCGCCCCAATCTCCCTATATTTGACCGAGCGCTAGAACGGCTTCAGATATAGCCTGCGAAAGCCGCATGCATTTTTTTCGTTTTATTTGAATACCTTACTATAAAATGCTTTGTTTGCTATAAAAATTAAATATCAAACAGTCAAACTGGCTGTGCAATACTTCTGACCAGATCTGGGTCAAAATACGTGATCAGTATGGAATGTTTGGCTTTTGACGAGCGATAAGTGGTGTCGGCATTCGCAGGCTACTTCAGATCGGCTCCGGGAGCCTGTTTCGCATGCTAATGATCGCATCATTAGTGCTAAAGGCTTAACAAAATGTCGCTTCTTTACAGAGCTCCATAACAGATGCTAACAAGGTGTTCCATCTGAACCTCACATCAGTTGCTTTACAGCCAGGCTCGGTCACAACCGGCCACGTGACCAACTCGCCTCGTATCGATTCGGCCAATCAAGTTGAAGAAGTGATTATCTCGCAGTTCAATGACACACTGGGTGAGGTAAACTTTAACGTGTCTGTTGATGCCAGTACTAACGCCGTGATGACCACCGAGGGCGCGACAATTCAGTTGAAGGTAACATGCATTGACGTCTGACGTTTTGATTATTAGATTGCGTGATGCAAGATAGTGAGAAACGTTAGACGTAACGCGTCTTTTTAAATATCCTGAACAAATCATGATTTTCATGATGGCTTTCATGATTTATGTGGACCCTGTAAGCCCATACATCTACATTAAAGGAGCGGTATCACGATTTTAGCACACTTTTGATGTAAAAATATCCAAACAACTGATGGGTAGCCAAAATACTAGTCTAGGTTTGTTGAATAGCCCTTTAACTACAAATTGGTCATGATTGTGGGCTTCTTGGACCTATTACAGAGCGGATGGAAACGGATTGCAACAATGAGTTTTTGAAATCTTGTCAGGATGAACAGTTTTCAAAGTTTGAAGTTACATCAAAATTTGCTTGTAAATCGGCAGTCATGTCTTCTTTGCTACGTTTTAAAAATATTTCGCCTGCCCGCCAACTGTTTCGTAATTTGTGTTTTCCCTTTCAGGTTATCCGCACAGGCGTTACAAAACAGAGGGTAGGATTCCACTACCTCCTGACCCCCTCTTACAACACGCGGTACACCCCAGCTAGTGCTTCCGACCACACCCCACAAAATGGTACCATCTTCTTCGAGACCGGAGAAACAGAGAAATTACTACCGATAACTATCACCAATGACTTCATCCCGGAACTTGACGAGGCGTTTTGGGTAATGATGAGCAGAGCTATTGGAGGGGTGAAGATCGGCCCGCGTGACAAAGTGCAAGTTGTTATCCAAGCGAGTGAAAATCCCTTCGGTGTCTTTGGGTAAGATAAACTTATGTTTGCCTAACTCTCACTCTCTTGTTCGAGACTGCTAGCACGGCGAACACCTTTTTCCTCGTTGGATACACGCACGCACGCGCACGCATAATTTTTGTTTTGTTTTGTGCGTGTGTGTGTGTGTGTGGGGGGGGTAGCTCGGTTTGGAAGACACGGATCGCCTTACCTCGGTTGGTCTACCTCTGACGAGGGAGGTAAAAATCCTCAGTGTATTTTTCCATGTGAAACCGGGTGAGCGGTCGACCCTATCCCCCAAGAAAACTCTAGCCTTACTCACCTTATGTGAACAATTCCTTACATAGAGCGGTTTTCACTGATTGTAGTGAAACCAATCGCAAAGTAATTACACCAATTCTGAATAAAACGTATAGGAGTGATTACAAAGTAATTGCGAATTACTCACGACATTCATCTGAAATACGCTCTATCTAACAGTAGACCAATTTGTTTTCTTGCTATTCACTAAGCTTAATTATTCTTGTTGATTTTCAATATTACCAAATTGTTTACAGAATCAAGACAGCTAGCGTTATTAACAGTGTTGAAGAAGGCAAGACTCTACATCTCCAGGTCGAGCGATTTGGCGGAGTCGTCAGTGATATCACTGTATCTTGGAAAGTAACACCTGCAAGCTCACAGATAACACCACTTAATGGGACTTTGCTATTTAAACAGGTACGTGCAATGTGTACGATTACAAAGCTAGAGACGCTTATGATGTCCTTGCTCAGGCATTTAGTTTGTATAGCACGCTTACCAAGAGTCAATAACTCTAGTAGAGTAAGGCTAGTTTTAGACGTCGAACTTAATTCTTGTCGCACTAAATGTCAATTTCCCATTGTTTAGTTAGTTAGAGCTATTGTCTCGAGCTCATTTGCATTAGGAACGGCACTATCTGCCGTGCCAACGCCGCGCTACTGCCGTGCAAAATTACAATTTTGAATCCTTCCAGCGCTCATAAAATCAGGGCTGAGATCTTCTCCATTGGCCAGACAGATTATATTAACCTCATAAAATCACTCATATCGAAATAACTTGTTTTCACTGGCTAATAAACCCAGTCAATTTAGCGCGACAGAATTAAGTTCGACGTCTAAAACTAGCCTAAGAAACTCCCATATCAGGTCTCTCCCCATAAAATCGAACAGAGATTTGCAGTTAAAGGGGCAGTGCCACGATTTTCAGGCAAATTTAGGTCGCTTAAATGTAGCCAAATTCAAAAGAAAAATGCAAAATAATCATCTAGGTTTGTTAAATAACCCTTCAACTGTTAGATAAGCACACATTTGGAGTATTTTCGTTAAGCAATAAAATTACTTCTCGCGTGCTCTCTGGTTTCTTACAAACACGAGGGGATGTTGGGAGAACTGATCAAAACTTGAAAGACACGAGCCGAAGGGGTGTGTCTTTCAAGTTTTATCAGTTCGACCATTATTCCCCGAGTGTTTGTAAGAAACCAGAGAGCACGCAGAAAGTATTTTTATTGCTTTTAGAAAATAACATACACACGCGCGACAGCGTTGCGTGACAATCGTGTTTCTCAGGTCTCTTACAAACACGCTTTTTAACCAATCAGAATGCGCACATTCGCAATACAACATAGGTGTTATTTTCTAATGTGTTATCGAGCGGATGGAATTGGATTACGAAATGGCATTTTTATTTCTTACCAGGCTGAACAGTTTTCAAACTATAAAAGCTATAAAGCTATAAAATCTTACGTAAGAATGCCTATAGGAGGATCCTTTGTTTATAGTCTAGACTCGGCTATAAGGATTACCCTCATGTCTCGACCGAGTGACCCGAGTAGGCGAGTGACCCTCCTAACCGAGCCAACTTTTGTTTTTTCATGTAAACAGTTTGTCGCCCAGGGTAGGTCGCCTAGGCGAGTGACCCGGCTGCCCGGACCAAGTTTTCCCCATGAAAACAGGTCCTTAGTATAATGTCCTTAGTATAATGAACTGTTGCGCTAACCCATTTTGTTTTTCCAGGGCTTCAGAACGATGTTTATTGATCTGACTGCCGTGAACGACTCCATCCCGGAAGGTGACCAACAGTACCAGCTAACGCTAATTAGTGCGAACAATGGCGCAACTCTGAATAGCTCCTCTCGTGCAGCACAGATAGTTATTCTCGCTAACGATAACGCTAAGGGTATCATCTCCATTGATCCAGCCACCAGGAAGATTGTTGTCGGCGAACCATCGAATGGTTATGATGGAGTGTTCGCAATAAGGTATATTTTTCTTTGAGAGAAGGGCGTGGGGATAGGGCAAAAAAAATCGTCAAATATAAGCTAAAAGCAAAGAAAGCTGGATGGGCATGTCAGAAGTATGGTAGCACATTTTGGGAATAAAACTACAATCTGATACTTTTTCACTGTACATGGTAGATATACACACGGGTTTTATGTAAACCACCTTGCTGATAGAATTCCGTGTATAAATAAAATCTATCTATCTAATGTTCTGCGCTGGACTACCGCAAGTTTATAAACAAAGTTCGAGACATCGTAGGTTTTGGGAGTACCGGACGTATTGGCTGCAGACCCAAAGGGGCCCCCTACGTCATTGGCAACTCCATAACTTCTATCACGATTGACAATATTTGAAAAGAAGTCTGAAGGATTCGTACGCGTCATGGAAATCCTAGAATATCCTGGATTTGCATTTCCTTCCTGGAAAGTCCTTGAAAGTCCTGGAATTTTAAGGAAAACTCCTGGAAAAATGTTTCAACTCAAATGTGATTGAATCAGTCAGTTTCGTGAATCTGATTTTGGGCTGCAAATTATGACATCCTGGCATTTCCACCCAATAGAAACTCCTGGAAAAATAGCTAAAGACAGGGTACGAACCCTGAAGTCTGCGAACTATGAAGCAACTCTCAAAACGTGATTAGCGGCTTCCTTCCGGTTTTTGTGATCTCCAGAAGAAACAATGTCGAGACAGGTGGAATCAGGCGAGGCCGTGAGGCCGAGCCTGATTCCACTTGGCGAGATATTGTTTATTCTGGAGATCGCAAAAACTGAATTCAATAATTGTTTTATTATACATTGATTCAGTAGAAACACTTTTATTTCTGTCAAGCAATTTATTTTGCACAAGCGCCTTGTTAAATAGGGAAAGTGCTCTAGTCACATGATGCATTGCGCGCGTATCAAGAATCAGAAGAATCAGCATGCTGATTCTTGGAGACCCTCAAAGTGCGTGATTCCCAAAGTAAAGCGCGCGCTCTTAGCCAATCAGAATCGAGATAGTGAGTACAATGTATAATATCAACACTTATCAACCACAAACATCACTTAGAGAATTACAAAAAGCTACTGGGTTGCTCAGATGCTTGATCCAGAGAACGCTTTGAAAACGCAATCAATTAGTTGGTGCAGAGTTTGCAAAGTTATGAGAACCGCAGTAAGAGTAAAGTCAGTCGAAATAGACCATAAGGGAGTTAGGCGAATAACTGTATTGTTGTTTTTATCAGGGTGCTGCGTAGCGTAGGCCAGTTGGGCAAGCAGTTGTGAGCTGGGCGATCACCAAGACCTCCGTATCTGGACCCGAGCCCACAGCCACATTTAACGTCTCCAGTGGTCAGTTGATGTTCACTGATGGCGTGCGAAGTTTGACTATATTCATCCAGGTGAGGCACAGGGTAATAACCAGTCAATTCAGACTCGCACCCAGTCGCCTTGTTCTTCTCTTCGAGGCGACGCGCGGTGCATCACGGTCAGGTCGAGGTTTTTTCAAGGTGCGCGTTGCATGATATGGTCAGTACGAACTCAGAATTTGGCGACGTTAGTTTTTCTGCGACCTTCCCATGATCCTTTGCGCGCCTGTCAAGTAACGCAATATCGGTCAGTAACGCAAGAGTGAAATAGAAAAGAAACACAATTTCCACACTAGAAAACGAACAATTCGTCTGGACAGACAGATTGTCTGATGATTTGTTCGTCTGAATGTGAAAATTCGAGACGGCGAGATATCACAAAAATTTTCCATAAGCCATCACTGCTTTTGGTTGTTGCACTTTCCCACGGCCTAAGGAAATCGAAAGTTTGTTTGTGTTTGTTCCTCTGGTGTAAAGTTATGTTGAGGTTTCGTCGTCGTCGAAAAATTGTCCTTCATAGACGGACAAACAAACGGACGATTTCTTCCTCTGAAAATTTGTTCATCCCGTTTTCGCATCAGACGATTTGTTCGTCTTGAGATAATTTGTCCATCCAGACGATTTGTTCGTCTCTAGTGTGAAAACACTAGTAGTACAATTTGATTATTGTACTGTATTACCTGCCAAAATAATTTCACTAACTTAGAGCTTGGGACTACCTTATTTGCTTAACGCGTTTTCTTTTCTGCGCAGGTAAAACCAGACGCAACTCCAGAAGAATTTGCATCATATCAGTTCGCTATCACAAGAGCTGATAACGCTGATCGAGACCCCTCCCCTGGGGCGCTCCATGCGACCATCGACGTTGTCGCCAGTGACGACCCGTATGGTGTTATAGTATTCGACCCGCCTTTCCAGTATAATATCTCCGAAAGTGCTAGAAGTGTTGGTTTGACCATAAGGCGACAGAATGGGGACATAGGACGCCTAAGAGTTAACTATAATGTTACTTCTGCTACTGCGACAGTGGGAGCGGACTACGAACCACTCAGTGGAGGTAAATGTTGTTGCCGATGGTGAAGTATATTGATAATGCGATGATAGTAGACTGCTTGCAGTCCCGACTTCATTGGCGAATGTCCGTGAAAACGAGCGCGTGAAAAAAAGCGTTGGTGGCTCGAGGTATCGAAGGCACTGACGAGCGAGAGCGGAAGGCGCGAGAATGTGGCACAGGGTATCGTCGCGCGTTTGGCGCTCCTCTGGCTTTTCACGCGAGTTTTCACGGACTTTCGCCAAAGAAGGGACTGCAAGCAGTCTACTATGATAGCGTCTCTTTTTGATGCTCGGGAAGGATTGTTAACTCCTATTTTAGATTCAAAATCGCATTGTAAACATTTGTCTTCACTTTCCAAATCCTCTCAGTTATCGAATTCGCTGACAAAGATCAAAGCAAACAAGTCACCCTGAAGATTCTACCAGACACTATCCCTGAGCTGGACGAGACCATCAACATTGTCCTAATCTCTGTCCAGTTAACCGACCGAGTCCTGAATTATAGCAGTATCAATGGTCTGCAGCTAAATATGCCTCCAAGGATCGGTCCCCAGTCGCAAGTCAGCGTTACTATTGTCAAGAATGATGAAGCGCATGGTATTGTACAGTTTACAGTGTCATCAAAGACCGCTCGTGAATCCGACGGACAGGTTACTTTGACGCTGCAGAGAACAGGTATGCATTGGTGGTTCTCTAAAATGGGCTGTTCCATATTATATCCGTTACCCCCCTATTGAGGAACCTGGAATTTCCAAAGGGGCCGTTGTGTTTAACCCTGGAATTTCCACAGGGG
>JAWWUD010000278.1:0-49999 GCA_033964015.1 Scolanthus callimorphus
CAACCTGTAAACAAAACAATCGCCTATAGCATAAGAGATTTAAAAAGGAAACCGAGACATTGTCCAACTGCTAAAATGCGGCGATCGGTCAATTCTCTCGTTCTAGTGTACTGGTGTGTCAAGACACCAAGGACTCGTCATCAATAGACCAAATCGGCTAACGGTGTTTACATCTTGTTGCCACCCAATTCAGATCATGATGATTCCTTGCCGCGAAAAAAAGATCCTCCACCCTTTGTTTAGAAAAAATTGTCAAATACAGCAAAAAAAATCTTGCACGCCAAATGCTTCTGTCACCTCAACCCCCCCCCCCCCTTAGCCGTCTATAACTCTTACCCAAACAGACATTAGTTTCATTGTGGGGAGTGCCACTAGCCATTACATCTAACTGTATTATTTATTTCGTATAAATCAGTAGTTTTAAAAAACACTAATGCAACGTTTTTAAAAACGTTTTTAATAAACTTCTTGTTCTTGTTCTTCTTCTTCTTCTAAAAACCATTATTTAATATAGCTTTTACAAAGAGTACGATATCCATGCATCAACAATGTTGGCCGAATTTGATAATGATACAATTTATAAATAAACAAAAGATTAATCACGGCTCATATAGTTCTGTATTTAATTAATGTTCTACGCGATCAGTAAAGAAAGATAGTTTCCCGGGGTGAAATATTAGGTGAACTGGTCTTGCATCGAATGGCTCACCGTCTATACTGAACCATGTTTGCTGAGGACGTAAAGTGAACAAGATTGGTCAACCTCTAATTATTCGTTCACACTAGGACTGAAACATTCTCAGACTAAACATGTTTTAGCATTTATGTCGTCCATTTACATCTCCTGTGAAACAACTGCCAATGTGGTGTCATTTGTATCAAAATGCACCTGAGGTTTTTAAAGAGCCCGTGTCGGCCGGAAGTCACTATATCCCAATGGGTGAAACCAGAACGGGCCCAAATACTTAGATTTTTTCAGAAAACTTCAAAGAAAAAAAGCTTATAAAAATTATTGCTGATTCGATCCTGGACCAACATCATTATAAACCCGAGACTCTAACCACTAGGCTACGAGGGAGTTTGCTGGTCAGGTCACTAATTTTATGGCATTTTATGTAATTTATCATATATAGAACGAGGAATATACAGTAAAAATCATATCTAAAACAAACCAAAACCCCATCCTTACTCTAATCCCTAACAAATTACTGTTTTAGGACAGTTCTCTACACTTCTTGAATAAAACGAAGTATGATAAAAGATTTATATAGATTTCTGGTTTCAACCATTGGGATATAGTGATTTCCGTGTCGGCCACTCCTTTGTTATCGTTTTCGCTCGATATTAGACGACAAATTACGTCGTCAAATTACGTCGAAATCACGTAAAAACAAAGTTTCATATTTGATTTACCAAAATGAATCGAGAAAATTGCTCTTTATTCTCTAAATCAGCCGATGGAAATGGATGCTTTCTCCGACTTGGGATGTTGCTATGCTGTCAAAATGGCGACTGGCAGGCTCTTCAAGTTATTGATTCCTGACACCATTGCTTAGGGGCGGACCATTAGAAATTGGAGGAGGGGTGGCAATTTTTTTTTTCTGGAAAACCACTATTCACCTGCCCTTCGAGGGATAGACAAGGCCCATACAAGTTTGGAGTGTAATAAACTTACATATTGATCTTTCGGCTCAAATTTAAGCTCCTTGACGAGTAGTTTGTGAGTTCCTACAAAAAGATCAAATATTCAGATCAACTGATGAAGTACAACTGCAGTTCACAACCAAATTCCCATCGCAGTAATTCCAGCGATTCTAAACATCCATCACACCTAATAAATAACAAGACTACTCTTTTTTCTAGATAAGAAAGAAATATCATTAATCGGAACGCCAAATTGGACTCAAACTGCAGGCTCGTCCAATATTAGAGTTCCTTTCCTAGTTTCTCTTCGAATTTTGGAGTCCTATTGTCTATACTTCTAAAGGAACAAGACCTTACAGCAACAACGGGAAATGTAGCCATATGTCGTTTTTGTCGTATACTCAGAGTCCACCCTCCCTGCTTGGTTCCACCCTAAAGTACAACCCTTCTCACCTGCTTCATCTTTATCCGGCACTTGCTGTTTTTCCATTTTCCACCTATCGTAAAAAGTAAAAAGAAAAAGACTACATAGACAAAGATAGTCCTTATGTTTCGTGCCAAATCGCAAAATCCCGGTTATAAGTCCATTCGGTGACTAAAGTTCGTGTTATCCTTCTCCATCTCGGAAAAAAAAATGTAGCGCTCGTGCTTGCTGTTGCATTGAAACGAGGGACCGGAAACCCCTCCCCGAACGTCCACTTGGCCAAATAAGAGATACCTGCGAAGGAGGCTATATTCGTAAATAGTCTTTTAAATTGTATGAACAAGGGTTTGTCGTCGGTATATTGTACTATATTTTTTGTATGGCTGAGAACAGGCACCGAACACGATACGGTCACGGCACAGAACCCCGCCTTCTCTTGAACATTTAGCCAATCACATCAAGCGAAATGACTGACTAATCAATCAAAATGCAAGATACCTTTTACGCGGGGACACTGCCTTTTAAGCCGGAATAGTAATATAAGGTTGGAATACTTCAGACCCCTCCAATCGTAGGCACCTTCATTACTGTGAAATGGACACGGACTCTGCTTACATCATCATTGCTGGTGACAGTCACAAATAAGATCACGGCTCCGCATTTGGCTCCGTTCCAAAACAAGATATTTCCAAAAAGAGCCATGGCCCCGTAGATACTCTAATTCTTTCTCCTAATTAATATTCCTACCTCAAATATTAATGACATCATCGGTTCCACAGTGATGTCAGTTCATTAAGTATTCCGGCTTAAATTAGTACTCCGATCTAAAAAGGTGGCCAATTTTGTACCTCCTATACTACTGATATGGCAGGGAAGGAAACCGCCGAAACTTCTCACAGTAATACAAAATTTGCTCTATGGCATATGGTAGTTCCTTGTCCATTCACACATCACACAGTCACCAATCTTCACTTACCCCAACCTTATGAAGTCTGTCTTGGTCAAATCTGGAGGCCACACTTCTAACTTAATCCCTCTGTCATCCTTTCGGGCAAACGAAGAAAGTACATTAAGCATTTTGAACATTGAACTGTGCCCCAGTTTTAGATCCCTGAATCAGTTCGAGTTATCAACGTTGGTTAAAATTCTAAATAGTGATAATCATTACTATGGGGTACGCAGATCGGTATTTGTTAATTAAGTCTCCGTAAATATCGGACATTCGTTGTTTGTTTTGTAGACTTAGCGAAGTACCACCAAAATAAGATATTTTGTAGCCTGTTCGATAATACACGAAAGTACTCCATATCTTACAGCCGATTGCGTTTGAGCGTTTTACCCTAACAGTTCGCACGTTACGTTTGAACGTTTGAAAGTTGCGTTGTGAGACAAAAAGTCGGACGTTTCCAAGGGCAACCGCCATGTGTATTTTTCACTGACCAATCAGAGAGAACAGAACTCTTTGGTTCACCATAGAAACGTCTCGTTTCATCCTAGAAACGCAACTTTCAAACGTTCAAACATAACGTGCGAACTGTTAGGGTAAAACGCTCAAATGCAATCGGCTGTACCTTGGCTAGCAGAAACCTAGACTATTACTTTGCTCATTTCTTGTGACTGCATTTACAGCTGTTTCAGGTAACACGCGACTTCGCCGTTGTCAGATTCTTGGAGTTTGGCAGTTGGGTTTTCTGCGTTGTCAATCAATGCAATCCGTGTGAGCCAATCAAATCCTTGCCCAGTTCATTTGTTTGGCTTACCTTGCGAGACATGTCGCGACAGAAGCCAATTCACTGCACTAGGCGATTTGATTGACGTCGCAGAAAAACCAAACTGCCAAAAATGTTTTGAACGCGCTGGGTCGCGTGTTACCTGAAACAGCTGTAAGCTACCTAACTTACCCCTAAAATCGTCGTCACATAGCCCCTCTAATCTCACCTGTGGTCTCGTCACTGCTTCAGCCGTCAAACCAAGAGTCTCCACAGATGTGGTAACCCAGCCATCCGCAGTAGAGCTTTCTCCAGGAATTCCTGGACATCTGTCAGGACTGGTATCACTGGTGCTGGCCATGGCATGGTGACGAACGAGGAGGGGACCAGAGGTAGGGGTGGTAGTAGAGGCGGGTAGGACGGGCTCGTCCCGTGCGTCTGGTGCAGGGTAGGATATGGAAGCTCTATGTACGGGAGGCCATCCCTGACATTCGCAAACAGCACCAAACATGAAGTGATTTTCGGTTCGAGCAAACCATACAGGGATCCTCGTTTCCAGAGCTTCCTCTGTTTTGATGGGTCGGGAGAGACTCATGAGGCTTATTTTTCGTCCGCTGTTTTGATAGCCTGCGTAGCAAGCGCAAAGGGAGAGGGAGAGAGGGGCGCCGGCCGGGGGCGGTTGAAATCTGAAGTAACGGATGAGGGAATGATCATACTACCATTTTCGTTCAACCCTGAAACGTGTACAACAAAGTTGTCGCGTTTCTCGCTCGCTGATTGGCTGCTGTTTTGACCGTTATTTTTCAGCCAATCAGCTGGCGAGAAACACGACAACTTCGTAAACCTACGCGAAAAAATGAAGTCATGCTTAACTGGGTTGAACGAAAATGTTACTATAGGTGTCCTAGAATCTAGGACTTCCAGTTTGTCAGATACCAGAACCAGTACAGTCAGCGTATGATAGAAGTGTCTGGGGACGAGAATGGCCATAAACGCGGGCGCATCCGGACGTCATAGGGTCTCGAGAAATTTTCAACTTTTTACAGCGGCAATACTAGGACAGAATTCAGATAAGTGTCGAAAACTAAACGCACTTCAGTAAGGGGCCGACCATTCAACTCGGGGGGGGGGGGGGGACATTTTTGCAATAAAAATTCCTACCCACACGACAGGAATGGACGAAAAAAATTCTGCATAGCAAAATAGCTAAAACCCTTCTTTCGTATTGGAAAAATAATTCTCACCACATAACAGAGGTGTACAATTTTTTTGCATGCAACAAAACGCCCACCCACCCAAAAAAAGTCAAATGGTCCGCCCCGAAACAATGAAACAAACAAAAAAAAAACAGCAGTGGCTCAATTATGCTTTTGTGTGGGATTCAATGAAAAATAGCTGCCAGTAAAACGTACATAGTGTTACGTCGCCGGCTTGTTCTGACAGCACTGCATTACGTTCTATAGTTATTTCTTGTAATATTACCTTAATGGTTGCCATGATATAAGCCATTTTCTGCCTAAACGGTCCTGTGATCCAATACCTTAAATTAGAAAAGTCAAAAACAAATATGAAACTCTTCAAGACTAGCGTATGTGTCGGCACTCCTGTGGGTTTATCAGAGACGTTTATTTTAGGGTTTTAGGATTTCTGTAGCTCACAGTAGACGAGGCGCGATCGGGGGCGAGCTCTACCCTCCTCCTCGCTTTTTGCAAGCCACAGCAATACCAACCCTGGACCTAAGGGCCTTGTAAGGGTATACCACTATTTGAAAAAAGTTGCCGTTTTGTTTTTGCTGAAGACTTACTTGTCATAACTCTCTGCAGTATCTCTAAAGGCTCCCCAGTGGATGCCGCTCATAGCAAATGTTGGTCGTCCTTCTTCACCCTATTCACAGGCACAAACAAAGGGTATGAGAACTGATTTGCACTGCAAGAAAGGCAGGGCAAACAAAGGCACAAACAAAGGGTATGAGAACTGAATTGCACTGCAAGAAAGGCAGGGCAAAGAAAAGAACCCGGAACCTGGGGAGGTATTCTAGTGAATTTTGTGTAGGGGTGTGCCGCCGAGGTCTCAAAAACTTGACCCTACCACAGACCAAAAATCCTCGCTTTTTATACCCTACCATAGACCTACAGTTAACATTGTATGCCCTATCACAGACGTAAAGTTAGTCACCAGGGTGGTCTAGTTGGTCGCAATCAAAGCGGAATTTTGTCATAATCATGTACAGGTTTTCAAATAAACGGCACAACTTTGATCAAAATTTGTTTGTAGGGTAGTGAAATACATACTCTACCGCAGACCTCAGGAGCCAAAAAACCATACCCGATGGGGGGGGGGGGGGGGGGGGTGCATGTATCTATGTGATCTGTCTGGCGTCTTGTGATAGAATCTCAATCAAACTTCAACATACAGGTAAGCCTCGTTTTTCTTTAAAAAAAAGGTCAATCTCGTTCCCAGAGCCTACTCCGCTGTTCGTTGTTTATCGTAGGCTCTGGCGCCAGACAATTATAGGTCGATTCTGATTGGCCGATATTCCTGTTCGCCATTTTTAAATTTGTCTAACTGACACGATGTCACCATATATGGAAAAGCCAGATGTCCCAGATTCTGGAACAGCTGGTTTTGTCTGGCACCAGTAGAGCCTCGGACAGTCAGCATTCAACCGAGAGGCTCTGGAAACGAGAATGATAGAAAGGTGAGCAGAGGTTTCTTTTGTGGCATACGTTAGTTCTAAGTCCCTGAAGATGATTTATATATATGTTTCTTTCTTTTAGTCTTTTATTATAGTCCGGTCAATTTAGCGTTTAACCTGGAAAAAATTGCAACATGGGATTTTTATACAGCAAGTTCTCAGGAACATATGTTAGAAATACGTGTCCAAATTTTGTGAAAATTCGTTCGGGGGAAGTTGGTTAAATTTGGGGTTTTCCGTCTGCACGAAGGAAAGCCCGTTGTTTTCGGTGGCACTTGGGCAATGGAAGCGAATAATTCGAAGGGAGGGCAATATCCAGCAATTTCTTTTTACTGCATAATGTGTATTATAATCCCATATAATTTTTGTATTTCCCGCATGGTGATACACTAAAGTTCGAATATTATACGCTAAAAGAAATAAACTGATCATAGCCGTAGCTCATCGCTCGGAAATAATTTGTTTCAACCGAAAAACCTTATTGAATCTTCCCCGGTTTCACCTGTACAGTCTATAAACATTCTCCCAGTTTTGTGTTTTCGCCGAAAACAAAAGGCGCCCTTGACGTCGCCGGTAAAACCAAAAATTTAACCAACTTGCCCCGGTCGGATTTCTACGAAATTTGGATAAGTTATTCCTACATATGTTTTTGACAATTAGCAACATAAACTTCCCACGTTGCAATTTTTTCCAGGTTCGGGGTTTTTTCGGGCTAATTTGACCGGACTATTAGCAAGCGAAGTTCTCATACTGTCTGGTACGTCATGTGGTTGTTTTGATTTGATACCATACATGCGAACAACATTGCCCAATAAAAGACTGACAGAAAGAACCCTCTGCTGGCAGGGTATCATAGCCAAGCATGACCAATAAACAGCTCACACAGCGCAAGGTGCCAGAGGTGCCAGAAATACTAGACTGCTTGCAGCCCCTTTTTCAGCGAATGGTCGTAAATTGAGGGAAATGTTTTTTTTTTACCGGTGGCACGCTTTGATTTGTTTACAGTGTCGAGTTACTCAGCATTTCCCCCCATGGCACATGTCTCTCTCTTCCCTCTCCTGAGTAGTTTGACACCGTAAACAAATCAAAGCATGCCGTGGGAAAAAACAAATTTCCTTTGATTTACGGATGTTCGCTGAACAAGGGGCTGCAAGCAGTCTACAGAGATACCTGGATTTCCATAACATCAGCAGTGGTGGTGCTTCCCCTCACAATGGCCATGGCTGCATTCCCAATTTGTCTAAAATGAGAGGATTTTATTACACCAATGTCATCTACTGAGTATTCTGACAATGATGCCACGCACCTTGACTGAGAGAGTTTGCTTTTCCCAAACACCCTATTGAAGAATGCGTTCTTCGTTCCAACTGGTATAACGCCAATAGGGATTTTAGAAACAACTTCCTGAAATCAGAAATCATGATTAGCTTAATTGAGTACTGCTGAGAGAAAATCCATTTACAAGGCCAAATATTTTCAACAGGGTGGTAAAGGGTTGTTTCAGAAAATGCGAATGGGCCACTTTAATTGGCCAAGAAACATGAAATGCATCTATTTGTGTCTGTAAAAAGTGATTTCAGTCAACCCTGTGAAACGAGATTTCTTTTTGTTATAAAAACTCAAGATTTGAAAGTTGGTGAAATGATTTTGTTGTGTTTGGGTAGCCTGCTAGCAGGCGTTGGAGGCTGTTTTTATTGGCGAAACCCCTGAGTTCGTAGTCGCAAGTGCCAACTTGAATTTTTCTGGCCGAGATGGCATCTCACCTGATCAGAACGCCTCAATAAACCTGTAACAGCCTGAAAAATAGAACACAAGGATTAAGTTTAACTGTAGTTTTCATAATTCAGTACAAACTCTAGCCTTCCCTGAAACAAACATCTAAACAACCCAGTTGCTTTTGCAAAATCTAAGAGTTGATATTTCATGTTACTGAGTGTTAGTTGTGTGATCAAAGGAAGCAACAAGAAGTGCAACAAGACCAACCCCCTTGTACTGTCTCACCTCCAGTAATGTGCCGTCTCCTCCAGCTACTATAATACCATCAATGGTAGGGTCTATGTACTGCATTAGCTTCTTAATTTGGCCTTCATAGTCAGTCTGTGAATGGGAAACACTCAGTGGTTATTCAAAAGAAAAAGAAAAATTCAATAGACCATAAATACATTTTTAAGGGATTACTATACCGGTACCAACATGTTCTTGGGAGTTAATTTATGATCATTAAAACTTAAAGTGCTACTCAAGGCTGAAATTTTAATGACTTATTTGATTGCACATTCAAAATAAGGAAGAATGTCGCTTATTTCGCGTTCATAGCTCTTTTGGTTACAGAGATATTCTAGATTTTTACTTATGCAAATTAGCAAAAAATGATGTCACAACAAGACAAGGGCAAAAGAGGCCAACAATGTTTGATGTATAATTCTGTTTGGGATAATTAGATTCACTTCAAACTTGGTAATAACAAAGAAGAACCAAGACCTCATACATCCATATGCTAATTAGTGTTTCCATGGTAACACGTTTGGCTATAGAAGTGATTCCTGGAAAAATAGGTAAAATCTGTGAAATATTCCCTAAGTTGTGAAAGTCTTCGAAACTTCCTGATTTGTTTGTCAACACAACCCAGAGTATTTTGGCAAAGTATTGTAGTACTTCACTTGTAGGTGAATAAGTTTCAGATTTTTCCTATTTTTTTAAACAGACAGCCCTAGTGTCAATAGCGTTACCATGGAAACAGTAATAAACATGTCAGAGGTTGTGGTTTTGGTCCTTCCTTGTTATTACCAAGTTTTAAAGTGCATATGAAACGAAATCAGTTTTTACATTATTCAACACATCGTTTTAAAAGAAGCAAGTGCTGCAAGTTTGAAAGAATTTCGGTAAAATGCTGCGATGCTATGACCGTTCAAAGTTACGTATTTTGATGTGACCTCTGGCTAGCACATTAGCCATTTAGGATATCAGATGACACTGTTTCGTGACGTAATTTTGTTTCTACACTACCAGGCGAGATTAAAGAAAATGACGAATTCGGCTTTTTATACTCTTCAGACATGCAGCAGGGAATTTAAATAAAGACAGCTTAAGGAAACCATTTTTATCTACCTAACCACCCAGGTTTGTAAGGTTTTTTAAGACTTCTATAGTATGCAAGTTAGGTTTTTAGCGTGATCGCGCTCATAGTCTTTGTACACAAGCAAACAAAATGATGCGTCAAATTACATTACTCGCATGCAAATAAGCTAGCCACAAAACTCTTGACTTTGCGAGCGCATAGCTTCGCGGCTATTTATCAAATCTTTCTCAAACTTGGTCAGCATGTTTGTCTAATGATGATCTATCCAGAGATCCGAAAAAAAAAATTCGTTTCATATGCACTTTTTAAAGTGAATCTAACTATCCCAAACAGAATTATACATAAAACATTGTTGGCCTCTTTTGCCCTTGTCTTGTTGTGACGTCATTAAAAATCTTCAATATTTCTGAAACCAAAAGAGCTATGAACGCGAAATAAACGGCATTCTTACTTAGGCTAGTTTTAGACGTCGAACTTAATTCTGTCGCACTAAATTGACTGGGTTTATTAGCCAGTGAAAACAAGTTATTTCGATATGAGTGATTTTATGAGATCAATATAATCCGTCTGGCCAATGGAGAAGATCTCAGCCCTGTTTTTTGGAGCGCTGGAAGGATTCAAAATTATAATTTAGCACGGCAGTAGCGCGGCGTTGGCACGGCAGATAGTGCCGTTCCTAATGCAAATGAGCTCAAGACAATAGCTCTAACTAACTAAACAATGGGAAATTGACATTTAGTGCGACAACAATTAAGTTCGACGTCTAAAACTAGCCTTATTTTGAATGTGCAATAAAATAAGCCATTAAAATTTCAGCCTTGAGTAGCACTTTAATTGCTCTCAAATTTAAAATGCAACAAAATCTCAATAAAAAAGGAAAATATAGACAAAAATGGAATATGTTAAAAAATAAGGAAATGCAAATAAAATATGTTTCATCTTATCTTATCTTTATGCTATCATAATTTTGGTAACATGTCATGTTGTATTACGAAGTTATTAATGTTTATATGAACATTATTGGAACAAATCTAAAACTGAGTGAATGTATTTAAAACATGTAACACAACACCAACACTAGCAGTGTTACAGTTCAGTTTGAACTTGCAAAATGTGAAGAACAATAGAAACCCTTTGGGACCTACAGTATCAGCTGAAAAACAAAGTGCAAAGGTTCCCGAATGACAGTACGAATGACAGTAACAATGAGAATGGCAATAACAAGAATGGCAATGTCTGGTTCCAGAAAATATCCATCTCCCCCACGGAAGGCGGTTCAGAAATGACCCCCCCGGAATTTCCGATTTGGGTACCTGTTTGTGACCCTCCCACCCCTCTGGAATTTCCGCACATATAAATTTTACCCCCCACCCCCCTCTGGAAATTTTGATGTCGGGAAAAACGTAGAAATCGACTATGGAGTATACGGAGTATAATTGCGAAAGCGCGTTCCGAATAGTTGTAACAATATTTTCTAGTCATGCTTTAGGCACTTACTAATTGCGAACAGTAAAAATCTGTAGCTTTCAACGTTTCAAAATTAGAAGTTTAAGAGTGTTGCTATTTGCGTAAATATTGCGTTCTTGGCAAAAAAGATGAACTGGGCAAGACACAAACGTTTACGCATTTTTAGAATTTCATGTGTACCAAACACCAATGCACAAACTTTTTAGATAGAAAGTCGATAAATATATTAGTGAAAATGTAACCTGAACTGGTCTCGTTTTACAAAAAAATAACAATAAAAATAGATTGCAAAATTATTAGAATAAAGCAAGGATTAACTGGTGCGCAAATTTCAGGGAAACCATTCAGTTGTTATTATTCCCTTCGGAGAAATGATCATGGAAACTGTCACGCTTGATTGGTTTCTGGACGTTGTGGTGCCCAGCTGTCTTGGGATGCATTAGTTCATGTTATAGCCAGCGAAAAATTAATTCGTTGAGCAGAATCTTTCATTCTAGACTATTGACAGGGAAATAAATTTGTGAATACTTGGGCTTTAAGACAAGAAAGCCAAATCACAGTTTCCTTAGGTGCAAATAACTAGTTTTCTCGAACGTGTATACCTTCAACGAACTTTGCGTGGAGGATAGACAATGAAAACGCTTCTTTAATAGCAGTTTCGCTTCAGAGAAAAGAGAGGTTTTTAAATGTCAAAACACAGAAGTTAATTTTTCTATATTAAATGTGATTAATTTATTGTAGAAAGCGTGAACAACATCTTTTCACGGAAAAACAAACATTCACGCAAAACTGAGCGCATTTCTGACTCGGTACGAGAAATGTAGTTTGCAAACCATCTGGAATTTTCTTTATCTCTTTTGACCCTCAACCCCTCTGGAATTTCCTAGGCCTTTGACCCCCCACCCCTCTGGAACTTCCAAACTCTTCGTGGGGAGGGGGGGGGATGGATATTTTCTGGAACCACACAATGTGACAAGAACAGTGACAACAATGACAATTACCATAACAATGACAAAATTGCAATAATAGAGAAAATGACAGACACATGACAATGACAACAATCTTAATAATGTCCTAATAATAAGTTTCTACCTTGATAATAGTGACATCAAGAGCTGCTAAGTGAAAGAGTGGCTCAGCATTTCTTTCAAATAGTTTTTCTGCTTCCCTGTTGATGTAAAAAAATCAATCCCTACTAGAAAAGGGTACTCCAGTTTATCTATTCAGGGCATCTGGGGAAGTGCGGTAAAAAGCGGCAAAAAAGTGCGGAAAAGTGCGGGATTTTTTAGAAAAAAGTGCGGAAAAAAGTGCGGTAAAACGGTGAAAAGTGCGGTAAAGTGCGGTAAATTATTTTCTTTAATTTGAAGGTTTGCGCTTTTGGGGGATCATAACGAGTCGTTTCTGCTGATTTTCTATTTGTTTTGTCATTTTTAAACGTAATTTCGTTGAAGCTGATGTAACAGCTAACTTATTAAACTTCGCATGATCAATATTTAGGTCAAGAACAATGGAAAAATGCAAAAAAAGAAGGGCTCACCATGCTTGCTTGCGCGGCATCAGTCATTTAAAACTCAAACCCCTAAAATCACTAAGAGCGCCTATTTCTCCATACAATCAACTCCCGCATGCGTTGTTCATAACAATAGAGCAGATTTCGTATGACTGTGAAAAGTCACAAAGCTGTTCCGCGCCGCGACCGTGACCGTACCGCGACTACGCGATTTCATTGGCGATTTCATTCCATTTACAGCAGGCCAGGTTCCGTACCGCCACCGCGACAGTACCGCGCCGCATCGCGGCATTTTTCACAGTCATACGAAATCTGCTCTATCTTGCAATAAAGTTCTCCAAAATGTAAACTTCGTGCTTTGTCGTAACCATCTTGATCTAGGGTAAATGGCTCCGGCAGTTTCATAGGATATTAAGTACAAATAAACGAACTTCTAACATCCAACGTTTTTTCGTTCTCCTGCTATTTTGTTTCCGCTAAATACTTGACCAATTTAGCAAATAAAAATCGGGGTCACCAAAAACGTTTTGTATTGACCCATTTCTTACAAGATCAGCTATTGGCTTATTTCCATCTCAAACTACGATCCAATTAAGCCGGGGAAATACGAGGCACAAAATCCCTCAACTTGTCGCGCAACATTGCTGCGTTGCAAGTCTAAAGTTTTGTTGCTCGTTTTTCTTCAAATTCACAACTTGCCGCGCAACATTTTGTTTTGATGATCACACATGCGAGCTTCATTTCTATTGACTAATGAACTTGAATTGTAGGCAAGATGTTGCGCGACAAGTTGTGTGTTTGATGAAAAACGAGCAACAAAGCCAGAATTTGTGTCTCAAAGTAGACCCGCACTCTACTTCGCGCAACAAATTTTCACAACCTGCAACAAATGTTTTGTTGCGTGACAAGTTATGGCGCGAGATGAAAAACGCGCAACATCGATCATCAACTTGCAACGCAACAATGTTGCGCGACAAGTTGAGGGATTTTGTGCCCCGTATTTCCCCGGCTTTACAGATCTGCTAATATATTGATGGTTTCTCGTACTTATGCTCAAACGGTCTGCTGTGGAACGCCTGGTATTTTTTTGCATTCGGTGGCGATCGTATCGGAGGAAAATGGTGGAGTTTTCAAGGTTTTTGCGCTTAATACTTCAGCATCAACATAATAAACTAGGTATTGACCTGCAAATCTTTGAAATTACCGTGTTTAGAAGGATTTTTCCACACAATTTTTAGTTATTTTCTTAAAAAGTGCGGAAAACTGCGAAGAAAGTGTGAAAGTGCGGAAAAGTGCGATTTTGGGGCAAAAGTGCGGAATCGCACTGCCGCACTTCCCCAGATGCCCTGTCTATTCAGATAATCTTTCATATTGCATAAATACAGCTGAGGCATACAGAATAGCTTTTACCAAACCCCATAAGCAAAATGGCTAAGATGTATTTTCCCTCAAGCAGAGTTGCGTATATATAGCTTCTCTTCTTTTGGTGAGTAAATAACATTCGTGTATAATATTGGAGATCGCTGTCATTATGTAAACAAGTCTAAATTTCAAGTATGGTTAGTTAATATTATTTGCCTCAAATCCACCTCAGGTGGCCACAGTCATTGCACTTCATCACCTCAAGTGTTTATTGAGAGCCATGTTGAAAATGGTATATTTTTGGGGTTAAAATTTTGGCTGACCACACCTAGATTGGTATCCTTTTGGGTTGACATTTTATTTTCCCGACGAGCACCCCTGCCCGACGACATATGGGAGTCCCCCCGGGACATTTTCCCCTGCGGTGCTGGTTGTTACCCAACAACTTACTAGACTCTCTTGAGCGTGCAAACAAACCACAATCTATTGTGACAAGGACTTTCTCTTGATTTACATATTGTTTACAGAAGTATCCTGTGACATGGTAGCTAAATTCCTCTTACCCCTTCCCAGCTGTAGCATTAAAGAACACCATCAAGCGTCTGGGCTTCTTGAGAGCTGGAAGTATGTCCTCTGCATATGTCTAAGCAAGAAATAAAATGTTATGGTGACATTAGAAAACAGCAGGGAAATGATCCCAGTATTGAACATCTATCAGTGTTACAGTTTCTTCCAGAGATCTTGACACTCCTGTCACTGGAATGAATGGAAGAATATGAGAAGCAGATTGAAAGAGCAAGAGAACAGAGGAACATTACAATGTACTTCTTTTTCAATGCTGGCTGAAGAACATTTTCCTCAACTTTCTTAAACCCAGCCTTGAATGCCATTTCCTTAGCTTATATTGTTGTGTATTTCCTTAGCTTATCTTGAATGCCATTTCCTTAGCTTATCTTCTTGTGTGATTGCAGAAAAACATGCCATCCTCCTCCAAAGAAGGGAATTGGAAATTCCACAGGGGTGGAACCAAGCGAGCAGAGGTTTCTTTATTTTATTAGCTAACAATAAAAGTAGCTTGCATAGCAGGGTATTTCGCATGGTTGTCTTGATTTGCACCTGAGAGAAACCTCTGCAGCAGGTCACTTAGAATTTCTATTGACCACACACTTTGTAGAGGAATTTACAGAAGGCAAACTTATTCACAGGCAGGTCACCCAGCCACGCCTAAGCCAATATTTTCCATATCAACAGGGCCCTTGAAGGCTCAAACCTTATATTAGATCATTCTCGGGCCCAGAAGGAGAGCCTAGCCTAGGGGCAGCTCACTGTCCTTCACTGAGCTGATTCACTGAGCTGATAATGTGGTAACACATTATGCATTCTGCAGTGATCAACCTTAGCGGTTGTCCACTTGTCCTTGGCAAGTAAGAAATGCTTCAAGACAAGTGAAAACTCAGGGGCACTAGTCACAGGGCAAGCAACAATTTTGTGCGAAACATAAACATAAAACATTTTGCTGGTGTGTAGTTTGTTGTTTAAAAGTGTTCACACTGTTATTTTTAGCGAGTTTTGTGTCAAACACTTACATACATGTAGGCTTGGTCTATATTTTACAACAATTTTTTTATACCATAACTGGACAACTAGAAACTTGGTTAGGGCAAGTAACTTTTCTGTGCTACTGGTCCTGGGACTAAAGGCCAAAAAAGTTAAGGTCCAGCACTGCATTTTGTCTGCTAACAAATAGATCTCTGAACTTGTATCCTCAATATCATTAAAAGATACTGGACATAACATGGAACCCAGAACACACTAGCTAAGGGCTAGTTTACACACGAATGCAAGCTCAAACGCATGATGCAAGTGCAAGGCAAGTGTAAATTCACAACGATGCAAGCACAAGCTTAAAAAACATTAATCGTTTGCTTGCGCTTGCTTGATTTACACTAGACACAAGCCCAAGTGAATGCAACGTCACAATGTCCTTCCGCTTGGGACTGTGCTTGCACTCTAGTATAAACCACAGGAGTCTGCAATTTGTTAGGGCCGATTTGTCGGACGGTGCAATCACATGCTGCGATTTGTCGGGCCACTGCTTTGATCTGCGAAATGAAAAATCAGGCCCGACTTCTAAAAATCTGATGCAATGCGATTCGAACACCGAACGAACATAAACAATTAGAGCGGATTTCACATGACTGTCTAGACTTGTTATGTAATTGCGATTGCTTTGGGTTCTCATTGGCTACTTGTTTTTCTCAGCCAATCAAATTCTGTAGTAAATACAATTGTGTAATTACTTAGTAATTGGTTCGGCTTGCAATTGGCTGAGAAAAAAGCCATTTAGGAGCAAGTTGTGATTTTTCTCGATTCTGATTGGCTAGTGATTGCTCAATTGCAATTGTTTTCACGACAGTCATGTGAAAACCGCTCTAATATATAAATTGGGGAATTGGGCCTGACAAATCGGCGCGTGTAAACAGAATGATGCGATGGCAAAAGTAAAACCAAAATCCATACATGGTACTCTCAATTCACGAGTTACGTTGAGTTAAACAACAATTGCTAAAACTCACCTTTGCCTCTTCACAAAACTGTCTTCTGGTCAAGTAATCCCTGTAAGAGAGGAAAAAGTTTTTCATTTTCTCATCACGTGCATATTTTTGGGTGCACAAGTTGATCGCAAATTCACTGCGTTTTATGCAACATAATCTCAAAACAAGTGAATATGAGCCTACCTGAATCTATTAACTCCATAATTTACGAGCCACGCTCCAACAGCGGCGAAAAATATCGACTTTTTACGATGCTTTCGCAGAGTGTAAAAGAGCGGCTTGCGATCCGCCATTTTGGATTTTGCCGCTGATTAGATTGCGGGCTCAGCTTCAATAAGTCTATTATTTATTATTATTATTATTATTATTATTATTATTATTTCCGGGAAGTTGGCCATTTTTCGTTTCGTTTTCGCTTTTTAATGCTATTTTGAATGATTCTACGATATTTTGTAACTCTAGACACTGCCGGGAGGTAAATACAAAACACATAGTCCATGAGCCAGCTCATTTTTCATTACCAAATTGCAAACAAATCGATAGTGTTATCAATTTAAAGGTTGTCTTGTGCAAAGTTAAAATTCGTATGATAGCCAATCTGAATTGGTAGCTTTCACTCGTTAGGGCGATTTCCTTGATTTGCATCGCGCATCTCTTCTGCGCACGGTCGCGCGCGCATTTGTTCGAAATAAGCCCGTTGAAAAGTGCGCGCGCTGGCCACACAAACAACATAGAAAAGCTTAGGATTTATGGTTATAACCATTACTACCCAAATTGTTTTCTCTAAAATCGATCATCATACCACTACTGATAATATATCCAAAGTAGAAACAAATCGAGTTCGTAGAACATGTAATATTTTCAATAATTTGTGCAAATATTTAGTATGGGCCAATTGAAGATGAAACAGCTGATCTTGGTATCATTTTAAAGCTAAAGGAATGAATGAATTCTAAACTGAATTATAATAACAGATAAGTGTTCTAAACAAATGAATTTTGATTTGCAAAATATTTTTTTAATATCACGTTCTTAACTTAAACTTATTTTTTAACGTTTTTCTACCTTTCTACTGGAAAGTTACTCAGAAAATCAATTAGGAAAAGAAAATCAAACATCTTGCACACGGCATGCGCCTATCATCTCCGCAAATTTGATGTCAATATATTAAAACATGTCCCACCTAAAGGTCCAAGAAGTAGAACACGTTTCCTCAGAATTGAATCGCTAAAAACCTCCCTCCAAAGCTTTTCAGGACTTTCACAGTTGGTTGGCTAGCTCCGCCTCCTAGTTAAAAGTCAGTTGTACTTAGTCAATCAAGTTCGAGGCACGTGCTGAGATTGCTACGTCACGAAGAATAATATCGAAAATCGTAAATTTGCCAATGTAGTCTAAATTAAGCTATACTTGTACCTTCTTATAACCTTGCCAGGTTTCGTATAGCTGTTTATCCTTCTAATATTCAGTAGTCTTTCCACAATATTCCAGTGCTCCTTCACTCCATGTTACTAGTATCTGTGCTTTTTCAGCTACCTACTTGTGCCAGTGGCTGGCGACGATTCATCTTTATATTTTCTGAATTTCATTTCTTGGACTGAAATGATACAATATCTTGCTCGCTACAGGTCAAATGTGGCTGAAACTCCTTGGATTGTCAACTTTTAGCAAGTTTTACCAGCTATTCCAAATTCTTACAAGCTTTCAAGAGCTGTCAAAATTGACCCACGTGTTATGCAAATTATTTGTGAATGCAAATCAACAAACGTGCGTTTTCTCATACGTGTAGTATTACAAAAACGCTAACAAACTTTTGATTTTGACTTGAGATTCAATTTCACTCTTTCCCACTTTTTGTTTCAGTAATACCATGATCGCCTCGGTTTCTTTTGTTCTCCGAGGAGTTCAGCCAAAAAAACCGGCAAATTTTTTTCCTAGTACGACCGGAATATGAAATTAGGGCCTCACAAAAATTTAGATTGTGACTTTTTAAAATGTTTTCAAGGAGATCGGTTCTCAGTAACATATTTATACATCATTAAAGTAGGATTTGAAAAAAGAATTATAACAATAGAGGAAAAGACACAAAAGTGGTAGCCTTGAGTTTGGCGAGGCAGATTTGCGTTCTAGACACAGTTGGGTGCATTTTGAATTTCGAATGAGTCACACCTTAACGGAAACATATAAGTGAGTTGAAACGTGTAACAAACATTGCTTTAGTACCAAGCTGCGGAATATTCGCAGAATAAACAATTAAAAATAATGTTGTTGCAAGGCTTCAAGATATTAATTGTTAGTTCATTGTCACTTACCACTTTTGCTCTACTTAATTTGAGCAAGAAATGAAATATTGTGAAGAGAAAACCTGCTTGGGTTAGCAGGCGAGAGTTCATTATGTACCAAATATGGTCATAAACTCGCCACGAATAATCCACAGGTTCGTCGTTACATGTTTCAACTTAGTTATATGTTTCTGGACCTTTCTGGTGTTAAATAAGTAAGTTTAGCCTCCCCCCCCCCCCCCCCCCGCTAAATGATGATTATATCATTATTAGGACATAATGCCCTAACTATTGGTGGTTTTCACGTGACGTCATCAAAATGCTAACTTCTAAAGTAAAACCTCTACGGAGATGTACTTTCAATGTTGATTATAACTCTACTGAAGGAGTCATCACACCAAATCTCGGCACCTTCTGCCACGTAGTTCCGGAGATATCGCTGAAGCTATTTATGTCACGCAACACCAGTCAAATATTTTGAGCGTGTCGTATTTACTCAATTTGCTTGATTCTTACAATCTAGACAAATTAGAATGTTATTAATGTTCATATCCTACCATTACGACAAGATTCTTGTTGATATAATCCATTAAATAGCCGTTTTGGAGAACTGGTAATTTGGCCGTCATGTTGGTGCTCATCTGCTTGGGCACCAACATGGCGGCTCCATACATTTACTGTACAAAATGGCGGGGATTCATTTCCGTATATTTCGCTCGGAAAACACTCAATAGGCCTCAAATTTACCAAGGAAACATGTTCTCTTTACAGGTCTGTTGAGTATACAGCAATTCAAAGTATATTTAGGGAGATAAATTTTGTCACGTGTCAGCTGAAGGCCAAGAATAGTAGGGGCAGATTCTCAAACGTGAAGCTCTGAGCCCCCCCCCCCCCCCCCCCCACCCCCACCCAATTAGCATTACATCGGGCTGTTCCATTATATCCGTTACCCCCTATCGAGGAACCTGGTAATTCCACCAGGGGACACCAGGGGTCGCTGTGTTTGACCCTGGAATTTCCACAGGGCCATTTTTACCTTGGAATTTCCACAGGTATTCATTTGCAACTGTGGAATTTCCACTGCGGGCCCACAGGAGAATGTTGAATTTCCACAGGGGTTGTACGTGTACAGGAGCCTGAAATTTCCACAAGGGTAGAGTGTTTTTTGAAAATTTGGAGTTCCGCGATAGGGGGTACGGTTTATAGAACCAGCCCATTATCACTAGTCTCCCTCGCAGCCCGTTCTTTGTGTCGGCCATGCCGAACGTTTCCTTCCGACACAAAGAACGGATTGCGAGGGAGACTACAAATTCTCAAAACGGCGAAAAAGAAAAAAAACCGCTTAATCTGCGTTCAAACCGGGTTCTGTCACATAAAACTGGCAGGTGAGCATGTAGTTTGTTTTTCGAAAGGAGATAGAGCTAGTGCAACGTTCATAGATTGAATCGTAGCCGTCATGCAAAGCATAAAGCAAACGAAGAAGCAAAATGCAAAAACATTATTGCTGATTTCAGCTGAAAACGTTTTCCACAAAAAAAGCTTCAAAACATGTTTTACAGTATGCAGTGGCCCCAGTTTCTGTGATTCAAACCCCAGCAGATTTCAATGTTGCACGTAATATGATACTTTGGCCTGATTGTTTGGATGAACGTGATTTAAAAATTACAGTAGACTGTGTTGCTTTATTTGTCATTACGGCTTCATTCGTGTTTCTGTCTCGGCCCTGATTATTCCAATCTGCCAAGGCCAAATATAAGTGGGAAGAAATGTATTTTAGCCAATATCACGTTTTCTTAACTTGCTCTGATAAGCACGTGCTCTTAGGGATCTAATGCAAGTTCATGCCCTTCCTTTATTGTTATCAAACACTTCAAAAAGGTTAAGGGGGCATGGATCACGGAAGGTTCAACGATTACATAATCCTGTGAATTAGAACTCCGAAAATATAAGCCAATACAAATTAAACAATATTTAACTAAAACGTCTACAGCAACTTTAAGTTCCGGTACAGTTTTCCATATGGTCCGTTGCCATAGTAACCAAATTATATTTGGGTTATATTTGTTCACCTGCATACATCTGCATGTAGTTTATTTGTGTACAGAGCCATTTTTCAACAAAAAAAATCACCAATACTAGAGAGGTTTTAAAATTTCTTGTTTTGATTAATTTGGATGTCTGTTTTAATCACTTAAGGGTGGTCCGTATATACCAAACCTGTCACAATGTTAAAGTTGCCAATTCAAGGTGGTTGCCATATATGTTATACATACTTTCAAGTTCCACTAAGTACAAACGTTTTCAAAAGTATTTCCAAATAAATGACGAGACTTTGTTTGATTTCTTTGGTAATAAACGGACCAATTTAGAGCTTAAACGTTCTTGTTTCCTAGGGAACCGTTGCCTTGATAAGGTGAAACATATACAGTACAGGTCCAAAAATAAATATTGGATTGTTTTGTACAAGATGGCCAAATATGGCTTCATTTACTGTAATTGTAAATGATACAAATAATTTCTATACACATGAGATGAAATAAAGTATGTATCAAAATATGACTTTTGGCAATTAAAAAAGGTTGCACTATCCTCATCTGTACTAATTTTGCACTATATTACTTTTTAGGTGCATCGCGAGTTATGAAAATGTGTTTTTTTAAGCAACAATATATTAAACAGGGAAAGCGCCTAACAATTTTGCCATATATTTCCAAAAAAATATACAAAAGCCTAAAAAATGGGTTTCCCTGGATACCGTTACCATGGCAACGTCTTACGGGGAAACAAAATTGTCTCAAAGAAAGAACTGATAGATTAAGACATCGTGTCTAAGTATCATTCGGTTTGCATTACACGATCAAACAATTTTAAGTATTCAATTCTTATCACACATGCTTTCCAGGCCGATATGTTGCTTTTTGACAACTTTGATGGTCCATATTCAAACGCCGAAAAAGTAATAAAAGCTACCAATTCAAGAAGTCTATCATACACAAATATGAAGTACAGATACTAGGTATTTCAAAAAGGTATGATAGCCCTTGTTTGCAATTTGGTAATGAAAGGCCAAATTTTTGGTCCTAGCTCATGGACTAACATAAATAACAAACATTTTTTGTTTGTATTTGTCATCGGAGTCCAAAGAAATAATCCATTTCAATACATTGTATAGTAAGTACTAACTTATGAGCTTCTGGTAAATATATAGATCATACTGCTAAATGAGCTGAAAACATAAGAGAATATGTGGGGAAAAAGAAAAAAAAAGAGATGTGTTCGACTGTGTCGGAGAGGCTGTTGACTGCCGCCTATTCACGGATGCTATCCCACTACTGTTGAACGCGGGAGCTTTTGCCTGCTGTGTTTCCACCCTGGGCCAGTACGCTCCTCTTTAACCAACCTGGTGACTCGAGACTCCTCTCAAGTCACCATATTGACGCCCGACTTAGCGCGGACACCCGATCGACATAGTACAACAGGAATCCACACCTCAAGCCGTTCACCATCTCTAGCCTCCAAAGCAGCTGGATTACAGGCGTGCGCCACTACGCCCGGCTGATGACGTTGCGTTGGAAAAAGTCTAGTCTATCAGCCGGATCGATGACCCTCGCTTTGATGGCGAGGTAAGTTTTCTCGGGTTTCCTGTGTTATCTAGTTTCCTTTCTTTTCTCTTTGAGAAGAAGGGTCAATCTCAATCAATCAATCAATCAACTTTATTTCATCAAATATAATTATTATAATACATGATAAGTATAAATTGCGAAGATGAGGAGCCTACTGAAAGTCAAATACTTATAGGTGTAGGCCCCTTTGCGATATCTATTTTATAGTAAAATTACTCTTACAAATGTAATAACGATGATGAAATACTTAAAATATCATTAACGAATCAAATATTTGATTCAAGTGGTGCTTTTGTTTGAAAATAATTGATCTTTGATAACTTTTTTGAAATTATTCAATGACTTTCAATTTTTTGCTTTCATGCTGAGAGTGCTCCAGACTTTTGGACCCATGTAGGATATCGAGAATTGCCCGCGTTTTGTCTTTCTAAATGTCGGTCTGTAATTGTGAGAACCCCTAGTATTGTATTTGTGTAACTGGTTGTTTTTCTTAAAGGTGTTATTGAATGTGCTGGGTAACTGATTGTTGTCAAACTTGTACATTAACAATGCAGTTTCTAGAAAGTTGATATCATTTACTGTCAATATACGCTCTTTTTTGAATAGTGGCTCAGTATGGCTGAAATATGCTGAGTTTGTTATAATTCTAACACATCGTTTTTGAAGGAGAAGGACACGATTCAAATTTGTCTTTCAAATTGTGAAATTATGAATGCAAAAATAAATGTGAGTTTTGAATGTTAATTTTTGATGGATCTGTAAATAATCTTTAAGTGATAAACATACAGTTGTTAACAAAAGCTCATGATTGTTTAACAGGGAAACATAAAGGCTACGCTACGATGTAACGCGCTGCTCCTGTGTGGGAGTTCAACTTCCGGTCTAGAATGAATCTACTTCCGGTGATACGATCAGTGTCTGGCAGTCACATGAGCGCCGCCTGACCCGCGCTACTGTCCATTTCAAGGGCTTTTTTCCTGTGTTCAAGCAAGATGGCCGGTATCTCGAGCTGGAGCATCTTCCTTCTCGAACTGGTCCTCTTTGGCGCTTGTTTTGCGTTGCCGCAAATTCGAGGACGCGGAAACTTTCGAGTTCTGGAACAGGACCATGACTTGACAGCTTGGAAAGCTGAGGGATGGAAGCTGGGGAAGCGCGTTCACTTGCAAGAAAACCTCAAACTAACCTTTGCACTCAAGCAGCGAAATTTAGATCTTTTGGAAGACCTATTCTGGGAAGTATCAGACCCAGATTCCAAACTTTATGGCAAGCACCAGAGCCTCGAGAGTTTGACAAATTTGATAGCACCCACCAAGAAGACGGAGAGTATTGTCAGCGAATGGCTTCTCCATTCTGGTGTGCAGCTCCGTACATGCACTTCCGTTATCAGCAAAGATTTCTGGACATGCGATGTCGCTCGCGAGACTGCTGAGTACATGCTACACGGAGCCAAGTTCTTCTATTTCCACCACTCTAAGCTTTCCAATCCTGTGATAAGATCCATCTCGCATTATTCCGTCCCTGTTAAGGTGGCTCCACATCTCGATTTTGTGGGCGGAGTTTTGAGATTTCCTGCTGTGAACTGGGGAGCAAAAATCAAGCAAGATAGTTGGGGTGTTGATGTCAAAGACCCTATGCTAGATGCTGGTATTCATCTTGGTGTGTACCCTACTGTCCTAAGAAAGCGTTACAATGTTTCAGACACTGTAGGCAATCATCCAAATAATAGTCAATGTGTGGCTCAGTTCTTGGAGCAGCACTTCAGTCCTTCTGATCTGAGTGAGTTCTTTACTCTGTTTGATAGCAGCTTTACTCATCTCCCAGCGATTTCCAAAGTCATTGGACCCAACAGTGGCCGCTCAGGAGTGGAAGCTAGTCTTGACACCCAATACATAATGAGCCTTGGTGCCAACATAACCACATGGTTCTGGAGTACAGGAGGAAGACACGTGAAGCAAGAACCATTCCTAGAATGGATGGTTGCTATTAGCAACCACTCCCAAGTCCCTTGGGTGCACAGCATTAGCTATGGAGACAATGAAGACTCCCTCTCAAAGGGCTACATGAAGAGGATAAGTGTAGAGTTCCAAAAGGCAGGAGTAAGAGGTTTGACCTTCTTGTTTGCAAGTGGAGATGATGGTGCCAGCTGTTATTGCAAGAACACAAAATTCCGCCCTCAGTTCCCTGCATCATCACCTTATGTTACCACAGTAGGAGGTACAGCATTCAAAAACCCTTTCACCAACTCAGGGGAATATGCTTATGAAATCAGTGGTGGAGGGTTCAGTAACATTTTTCCACAGCCATCATATCAAACAGCAGTTGTTGAAAACTACCTCAAGAATGGTCCTGACATGCCACCTGCCAGCTTCTTCAACAGATCTGGTCGTGCCTACCCTGATGTCGCTGCCCTTTGTAATCACTTCTGGGTTGTGAACAACAGGATCCCTGTCCCTGGCATTCTTGGCACCTCTGCTTCTACTCCAACAGTTGCTGGAATCATCTCACTTCTTAATGATGTCAGATTCAATAACAATAAGCCATCAATGGGATTCCTTAATCCATTCATTTATAAGAATGCTGGAGCCTTCTATGATATCACCACTGGCCATAATGAAGGATGTGACACACCAAAAGATAGAGGCTTCACTGCTTCTGCTGGCTGGGACCCTGTCAGTGGATTTGGAAGCCCAAACTATCCAGAATTGGCAAACGCTGTGTTGCAGTAATCCTAGATCTGGCCTGGGGCCATAACACTGACAGTCATGAAACAGTACAAAACAATAGTGAATGATAAGGGACTACAGTCAAATTATGTAGATAGTCAAGATTAGTAAATTTCAATTCCATTATTGCAAGAGCATGAACCATTAATATAGCTTCCTATCACTTTTATAGGTACAATTCTGTACCTATTCATTTATCACATTAAAATTTGAATAGCATGCAAGCTTACATTGTTTGTACAGTGAAAAGTCTAAGGTCAGCATAGCTATTCTAAGCTTTATGAAGGATAGACTGCAATTTGGGACACACCCAGATTGCACCATGAACAAGGGAAGTTGTTCATTTTAGTTTGTGCTTTTTATGGGGTAGGGGAATGGGGTTGACGTTTTATTTCTACTGCAAGGAGCAGTCAAATAGACAATGTTATTTTGTTAATTTTATTAGTGCCTTTTGTAGTTACAAATTAAACAGATGCATCAATGTTTTATTTTACTTCACCCCTTTCACTTCCAGAATACGTCATTTGCATTATTACATATGTTTCTAAAACTACCAGAAACCTTTGTGGTGTTCCTTTTGTCCCTGCATTAACACTATTGTTTGAATAAGAAAAGAAAACTGAAAAGGAAACCTGGTAGTTGTAGTTAAATACAATAGCGCAAATGGGCTAATTGAGTACTGATAAATTTATCCTAACACATTTTTTTATAGATAATCACAAGTTTCCTGACCATCTACTTCTGTTGGCTCTCTTACTGTGTATTAAATCATAGTTATCGCCTTTTATAAATACAAGGCTTTAACTTTAGTCCAGGAAGGTCGCTACTAGACTCTTGGGTTTTAATCTTGCTCTTTGCTTTTTGAAAATCCAAAGAAATAAACATCTTGTTGGAGTCATCCTGTAAGAAAAAGAAGTGTTTGGGAGTAAGTTGCCGTTTATTTTGGTATATAGGAAACAACTTTTGAGGCCAAAATATTAGCCAAAAAAAACAGTTGACAACTGATCACAAGTGTGACCTGTTTTAATGTGTGGTTCCAGAAAATATCTGGAATTATGGGGTGGGTACCCTAGTACTGGATGGAGCAAAATTTCAGGGTGGGTATTCTCAAGATATGGAATTTCAGGGTGGGTAAACATAATTTCCAGGGTGGTCATGAGAAAATTCACTGGAATTCCAGGGTGGGTAGGGTCAACCAGAAATTTCCTGGCCTGAAACTCTGGTCCTCAAAAGGGGTTTGCTGACTATTTTTTTAATTTGACTGCACCAATGTTGCAAAAAAAAAAAAAGAAAGTAAGTAAGCAACTTTATTAACGTCTCAAATCTTCTAGCCGTGCACGAGTGCACTACTAATCGGGGAGACGGTGCACTACTTACCCCCCTTTCTCTATCAGAGCTCCAGGTGAAAGGAATTCAAAGCTATAAGCAAGCTACTCGGAACAGAGAAAAGTCGATACGGTTGGTCGGTCCGGGGTTCGAACTCAGGACCGTACGCACAGTGTGCCGTGCACAAACACACTGCGCCACCTAGCCGTACCTACATGTGTCCTAGTTTAGCTGCAACTTACATGTAAATGACCAGCACATTGACACATTTTCCATGCTTGTTGTTTATAAATGATTGCATTAGGAACTGCACTGGTAGTCTGAGGCATCAATGTTTTTGGAGCATGACAATAGTTTTATAGAGTACCTTTAATAACAGCTGAAACCCAAGCTGTCCCATTGATTCAATAAAAGCATCCTCATCAAGTCTGCTGACAACCTCTGCTATCTTGAGAATACCCCTGATATGAAAATGAGACACAATATTTTAATAACTGTAAAGCTACTAGAAATAAAGCAATAATTTTACACCTGTTGCAGAGGTTAGGCATAAAAGCACAGACTTCAAGGGCATCATAAATTTTGAGCCCTGCCCATTCCAAATGAGAAGCTTCACTTGTTATTGAATGAAATTAAATTTTAAGACAAACAAAATGACAAAGCATTCCCAACTAGGTGTTCCTAGGCACTTGCCAAGCACTGGTAAATTCGGTAAAATCTTGAGGGAGTTCATAACTGCATAAGGATCTTACAAATTACGGTATGCCTATAATTTTGTCTGAGGCTTTACAGCCATTCTCAGTTACACACGGTCGTCGGGAAAAAACTTGCAAGCGCAAACTCATTTTTCTGTCTTGTCTGAGTGCAACAAGCTGGCGAAAGCACGTGCATTGCCATGGAAACTTTGACAAAAAAACGAGTTTTTGCTTGCTAGCTTTTTTCCCGGCGACTGCGTGTAACAGAGAATGGCTGTAAGCAGATATACCTAATCGGTTAACGGTGTTTACATCTTCTTGCCACCCAATTGAGATCAGGTGATGATTCCTTTGGGTGGATACTTTTGTTAGTTCTGCACATACACTCGTGCACTCGGTCGAGTGAGAAAAACTAGACAATTGTAACAACCCAAAGGAACCATCACATGATCTGAATTTGGTTGCAACAACTAGTAAACACTGTTAGCTGATTTGGTCTATGGAATCATGAGAAAGTTATCATTTTATTTCACTGTGGATCAACTTGCTACAATGTGTCCATAGTTACCCTTTCTTAAGAACTCTGTGTGCTTCCTGTAGGAATTTCTCTAGATCTGTTCCCATAAGAGACAAGCAGAAAATAGCAACATCCACACTTTTGGACTTGAGTGGTACCTACAGAGAACAAAAAGACCTCACATTATTTGAAAATGCCCTTTTTAGGTGATTTTTAGGAAAATTGGGCTATAAATTCCTGGACAATTTAGGCAACCATGACTTTTTCATAATGTCACACATCCAAATCAATGCACCGACTCTAATGAAAGGCTGAAAAAATAATATTGCTGCCCAAATGAACAGCACTGGGCTAGAGGAAGATGAGACATGCATGTGGGGGGCCAAACCAACTGCATTTTGTATTAATCTGAAACAACCAAACCTTTTTGTCCATATCATTATCATTGTCTATGAATTTAGTCCTGTACATAGATGGCATGATACAAACAAAATTTTCTTGTATTTTTTTAGACCCCGAACTAAAAACTACCTTGTTTACTTGAGAAGCTCCAGACCACTAGCGTTTTTTTTGCACAATTTCACACTATGTCGGATTTTATTCTCGGAGAAATGAACTGCAAAGCTGTGTCAGCGATTTTCGATATTTTGCATATTTACGAAAACTTTGGTCGCGAAGTTGAAAGTCTCAATTTTTACAGTTTGTGGCTGCAAAATTTATCATAAAATCTTTTTCAAGTAAAAAAAAAAAAAATCCCTCACACGGTTTTTAGTTTGTGATCATTTTCTAATGACAGAGAAAATTTGAGGCCGATATCTTAAATCGTGCGGGGTCAGGAGCTTCGCGAAGGTGAAAATTTGACCTAAAATTAGAGTACTAGAAAAAGCATGTAAAGTTAATTAAATTACAAAAAATTAGTGGCGGGCTGTACAAAAGAATGGGCAATGGAAGCTGAGGAAAACAGTCAACGCGTCATTTGAGGTTTTAGAAATATACTTAAGGACTGTATCAAATGAATTTCGGGAAAAAAGTCATTTTATGAATTTTTACATTTTTACCTTTCACAAGACCTTAAAGCAACTCACACCAGGTTTAATTTCCTCCCCTGTAAATAGCAATGTGTGGTTCCAGAAAATATTCATCCCCCCCCCCTCCCATGGAAGGGTGTTGAGAAATTTCCAAAGGGAAATACAGTGCAGTATGAAAGAAATCAGGTTGACTCCCCCGCCCCTATGGAATTTCCAATCCCTACCTTAGGGGGGGGGGGGTATTTTGTGGAACCACACAATGGTGTTAACAAAACTTAAGACAGGAAATAGCGGTTCTACCTTGGCCATATTACAAGCTGTGACCAAATCATTTTTGGCCACCAAATCAAAGGAATGAACCTTGTTGGGGACACTCTGAGCAATAACTGCCTCTCCACAGCCAAAATCAGCAACCACAAGAGAGGGGGATCTGGATAGAGAAAAGAACACATTAGGTAATAAACATTTAGCTCTATAGAAGATGCTTCACAAGGGGTCAATTTAGACACGTAATGATGGCTAGTCACTACAGTTACCCTAGTCATATGTCATTTCAAGCAACAGGGAAGTGAAAACAAGGACAATATGGCTATTTCAGATTCCTGTCTCTTGAATTCCTGAGTAACGTCTGCTTTCTAGTACACAAGTGTGCTTGCAGTCCCTTCTTTGGCAAAAATCTGTGAAAAAAAACAAGCGCTACCAGAGGAGCACTGAATGCTCAATAACAATGTGGTACAGATGTTTGCCAAAGGGACTGCAAGAAGTCTAATGGAACATTATAATACAAACCTCTCCTTGATCCACTGAATCATAACATCAACAGGATTGACTGGCCAGTGTTCTACTTGAGAACGGAATCCTCTGTGATAAACATCAAACAAGCCGGGCTGTGTGTTAAACAATCCAAAGGCCTTATCTCCACTAGTTGTATAAAGTTGTTCATTTATCCAGCGAAATCTTGACGACTCAAGTCTTCTTTGCATCTTTTCTTTCAAGTCAATCTTTTTTGACACATTTGATTGAATTGTAGGATGTCTCTTTTCATCAACTTGTGTTCCCTCTACATTTTCTTCTCCATTACTAGTTTGAGGTACAGCTTCTAAAGAATTTTCATTGTCTACAGTGGGGGCATCATACTGCTTCTTCTTTCTTTTTTTCTGAGTTCTTTCATTTCTTTTAAGTGATCTATCAGTGCTTTGATCATTGCTCTGATCATTCAAAAAGTATACGTCCTTATCTAAAGGCTCCATCACAGTTTCTGGAAATTCCTGGGAGGCTGAATCCACAAAGTTCTCAGGATCATGAGAATGGGCTAGATCCCTATTCTCCAACTTATTTTCCCTTTCTTGTTTTTCTTCCTTTTTGCACTACCAGAATTTTGTGTTAATGGCTTCATGTACTGGGCATTACAGCCTTGCACTTCCTTATTTTTAGATGTAGTTGCTAAAGTCCCATCAACTTCTACTGTTGCATGTTTATCACATGAAACTCCAAGTAAAGGACTTTCCCTCTTTGCCAGATTTTTAGCCTCTAACTTGGCAAGTTTTGCTTTCTTCGTTTTCTTACTGTCTCCTCTGTGCTTTCTCTTTCTTGTTTTCTTCTCTTGATCTCGTGTTGCTTCAATCGAAGGCATGCTTTCAACTTTACAAGGAGCTGAACCGAACAATCCTTCTATCAATGTTCCTTGTTTCTTGGAGGTAATTTCCCAATCGCCGATTTCGAACATTTTTGCACTACAGTCAAAATAAAATTAAGCCTAACACTAAAAACAATTATAAAATAATATGATGCAATCGCCCTAGTCACCTTAGGCTAATGAAAAGTATAAAAAAATATTCTTCTAAACCTAAGCGAGCACAGCCTGTCCGCCATGTTTGAACCTTCACACAATGCGGTCAGCACTGTTGCCCAAACTATTTGGCACCGGAGCGAGGCTGTCCCTTCCTCTTTGCTTCTCCATCGGCGAACAACATGGCCGTGGGTAAAACAAGCGCCTAACTAAGGGAAAGAAAGGCGTCAAGAAGAAGATGTAAGCAATTTAATCAACAAATATACATAAATAAGTACCAATTGGTTATTAGTGCGTGCATTCATTGCGTTTGTTTGATGCGATGGCGTCGTTTTTTGCTCGATTCGAAAGGATTTCTCGGAGGGATCTTGAACATGGTTTCGGATATCCACCAGACTCACTGCGATTGATTGCAATATTTATCATTTTATAATAGCAGTACTTATCAGCCACATAATTATAATGCTTTCCGTCAGTAACCAGTGTTTTAAGTTGATTAATTAAGAATTCCGATGGCATTATTTTTTTACTTTTAGCGTTGACCCTTTTACAAAAAAGGACTGGTATGATGTGAAAGCTCCATCTATGTTTAACATCCGTCAGATCGGCAAGACCGTAGTTACAAGGACTGCTGGGACAAGTAAGTCTTGTTATCAAATAAATATGTGTTGTCATGGCTTTTCTTCCCTTTTCGCATCCGCCTCGCACACAATAGCAGACATTCTGGTCCCAGGAATGCTGCCACAAAAATTAACATAATGAGTCAATTTAACATGTCAATTACATTTGACTGTTTAACCCTAACAGTTCACACATTATGTTTGAACATTGGAATTCTATGGAGAACCAAAGAGTTCTGCCCTCTCTGATTGGTCAATGAAAAAATAAACATCTCACTTTTTCTCTCACAATGCAACTTTCATATGTAACATGCAAACTGTTTGGGTTAAACAGTCAAACGCAATCGGCTGTAATGAGCCAACTATCAATCATAAGACTTGCTCACCACTTCCCTGCTAGCAGAGGTCACTTCTTCTATCATGTTTTGTGATTTGAAGTGGCCTCTGCACACAAATGTCACAACCTAGCCCAGGATTGTGGAGGTACTTGGCTGGTGTTACAGTTTTTGCTTTGAAAACAATGTGCACTTTTACGAGTGATGTCTTGATTCAGTGATCAACACAATAGTTTGCTCAAATTTTGATGGTGCAGAGGCTACTTTTGTGAAGTTGAAAAACGCAAGAAAAGGCTGAAGTAAAAGAAAATGCAGGGAAATAAAAAAGGAAAGCTAACCACTTGCATGTGAAAGACAATTCTACAGCAACAGAGAGAACTAATTGGACCTGTTTGGTTAAGGTCAGGTTTTACTAAGGAAGAGGACACTCACCATCTGTTGCATCTACCCGTCTACACACACGTCAAAAACATGTTCTGTCGGCACGCGAAACTTCAAAGTTTTGATCGTGAAACTTGGATGTTTTGACAGCAAAACTTGAACGTTTATTGTCACAATATTCAAGTCCGCACTTTCGTTTCAATAACAAACATTGAAAAAAGCTAATATTCTGGTAACTTGACAGTTTTTCTGGTCAAAAAGAAATAAATCAACTGAACTTTTTACCTTGGGCGGGCAAACTTTGAAGTTCAATTGTCAAAACTGTTTCACATGCCCACAGAACTTTTTTTGTTGAGGAATCTGGAATCTCTAATAAACTAAGCTCTGATCCTGAAGTAGTATTAACTGTTTGGTTTTTGTTTTAGAAATTGCCTCTGATGGTTTGAAAGGACGTGTGTTCGAAGTCTCCCTGGCTGATCTCCAGAATGACGAAGTTGCATTCAGGAAGTTCAAGCTTATCTGTGAGGATGTGCAGGGACGCAACTGCCTGACCAACTTCCACGGGATGAATATGACAACTGACAAGCTAAGATCTCTTGTCAAGAAGTGGCAGGTCAGAAAATCTCTTTTGCACATAAAATTTCTTGGGACTCTCAATAGATCATTCTGTCGGATATTTATGGTAAACTAGCATCAGCAAAATCTACTGACAGGCCACTTCTCAGCTTTACTCTTTTGAGTAGGAAGGTTAGGGCTTCTGGAATTATGCACTCGTGGGGAAACATGTAAGTTACCTTTTTCCTCGTAATCCATCTTTTCCAGTGTGTCCTTTTCATGACATACCGTACCGCCCTCGAGTAACGTAACATCGACTCGCGAGTCTCGAGTCTATTTTTATACTCGAAAGACTCGAGGCTCGCGAGTATTTTCAGGCTGCATATTCATGATATTCATAAGTCACTCGAACGTTTCGAGTGGCTGGTTCCTTTGTTTGCATAAAGCTGGCTGGTTGAGACTCGCGAGCGGCTCGCGAGTCAGGAAGATCGAAAGACAAAAATACCGGTACAGATAAGATAGCGAAAGAAATTGTTCTCGAAAATATGGCAGTTTGACAAGAAGACGGAGGATTTTCAATCGTTGTTGTGCGGCGGATAAAGGCCAATTATAGCTTCATTCAAAACAAGCACGATGCTGGGCATATTTATGGTTGTCACCAGCAATCTTTTTGTAGAGTTGCTGTCAGCTCTGAATATCTTGTTGAGAATAAAGTTACACAAATCGTACAGATGTTTTTCGTGATTCTTAAAATTGAAGTAGCAAAAATCCGATGGACGATACAGACTTTTATTTGGAAGCCATTCAAGTGCGCGCGCCATCTCGCAACGCTTTTGCAGATGAAGAAAATTAGCAAATAAAAACCTCCTTTTCCGGCTTTTTCAGCTATTTCGCAATTATAAGATGCCATGTGCAGTTTGCAAAAGCGCAATCTGTTTCAATCACTCGGCTTCTTGTTCAGAAGTCAGATTTTACAATTACAGGATGGATTCTCTAAGAAAATAGACAAAACTTATATCAAATCAAAGCCTAGGTTGTGTAGTTTGCGTTTCTGATGTTTATTGTGATGCGAACTTGACAGGGAAAGCAAAAGCGCAGAGTTTTACTCAATCACTCGGCTTCTTGTCTGTCTTGTTCGAACTCAACTAAAGTGTAAAAGCCGCCGTGATGCCAAAGTCGGATTTCGGAATAACAAGATGAATTCTCTATTAAACTAGACAAAACTTATATCAAATTAAAGCCTAGGTTGTGTAGTTTCGGGTAGTTTGCGTTTCTGATGTTTATTCTGATGCGAACTCGATAGCGGAACGAAAAACGCGAGAGTTTTACTCTCAATCACTCGGCTTCTTGTTCGAACTCAACAAATGTGTAAAAAGCCGCCGTGATGCCAAAGTCGGATTTCGCAATTACAAGATGAATTTTCTATGAAACTAGACAAAACTTTATATCAAATTAAAGCCTAGGCTGTGCAGTTTGCTTTTCTGATGTTTATTTTGATGCGAACTCGATAGGGGAATGCAAAAGCGCGAGAGTTTTACTCAACCCGGTACTCAATCACTCGGCTTCTTGTTCCAACTTTTTAACAAGTGTAAAGGCCGCCGTCATGTCGCAATTTTATTTACAAAATCCCAGACGGTAGGGAGACAAGTTTTACAGCGTGCTAATTAATTTGACGAGAATTTGACAGCGCTCATTAAATATTTCTGAAGCAAATGTTACTTTTTGCTTTGTGTCGAAAAAATTCACTACTGAAGCGTTACTAGAAGGTAGCTAAAAGTTTAAAATCGCTTGCTTGTTATTTTTTAACCTGTACCGGTAGCAGATATTCGACAGCGCTAAAAAATTCTCGCCGGACCACGCAATGACTTCTTTATTTCTAGTTTGCCGCGATGCTTTTTCAGACTTATGAGTTATTTAGAGAATAACTTGATTGTTGTTGTGAATTCACTTGAGTTTTTCATCGCTAGCAAATAACTTTGATTTTAAATACCTATCACATTTGTTCTTATCTCTTCCTGGCTGTGTAAAACTTCACCTTTTTTAAACAATTTTGTAGACTCGAAAGACTCGCGAGTCAAGAGTGCCTCGAGCCGTTCGAGTGACTTGTTTAATGAGGCTACTCATTAAAAACAGACTCGCGAGCCTCGAGTCTTTCGAGTATAAAAATAGACTCGCGACTCGCGAGTCGATGTTACGTTACTCGAGGGCGGTACGGTAGATTAGGTGCCATTTATAACTGTTATTGGTTTTGTGGTTCTGGTTGATCATTTTGCATTAAATTTGCTGATTCTTTTGTCCTCAAAATGACAAAATATTGTAGAGAACGACTAGACGTTCCTTGAATACTGTGAGGGATTAGTTTGTAGTGCATAGTATGCGGTATCAGGACCACTGAAAGTGAATCAAAAATTGGATAAGAAAAGAGTTGGTTTGTTTGGCTGGAAAACATAGTTCTCATTCTTTGCTTCTTTCCAAAATTCTAAATGACCTAAACTTAGATTTTGGGGTTTCAGCAGAACTGTTTGCAGATATTTTTTCCATGTACATGTATAAATACACCTATTTCAAAAAAGGTATTTTTGGTATTTATCTTTGGTCTTAGAAACCCATTGTTTTGTGGTCACTCAGGTAGGTAATTAAATTGTTTTCTGCGCTTCAACAACCAAAACCCAAAGCATCCTTTATCAGGGTTCTTACAAGTCCTGGAAAACCTTGAAAGTACTTGAATTTGAAAATTTTGAATTCCAGGGCTGGAAAGTCCTGGGTTATTTATCAAAGTCCTGGAATGTCCTGGAAATCTAACACAATATCACAAGCGATATATGTATAGCAAACCATATAATACTGCCTACACTGTTTTGTGGGGTCTGTCTGAGGATCGCCTTGCCATATCAAGCTACCTAAAGTAGACAATTAGATAGGAAGAAACGTTCACCACCCAAGGCAGTTACTATCCTGGAAAATGCTCTCAACAATACTGGAAAAGTCCTTGAAAGTCCTGGATTTTTTTCTTAACAAAAGTGAACCCTGTTTATTGAATCAGGTGTAACTCCTTGTATGGGACAGACTAGTAAAAATATGAAGGTAGAATGGGGGAACTTCTGGCCTTTTTTTCAGGAACTTCGTAATGCCTCATCAATGCATATTATTTCAGACCCTTATTGAGGCTGCAGTTGATGTGAAAACTACAGATGGGTTTCTGCTGCGCATGTTCTGCATTGGCTTCACCAAGCGACGACAGAACCAGGTGAAGAAGACAACCTATGCCAAGCACTCCCAAATCAAGGCTATCCGCAAGAAGATGGTGGATATTATTACACGGGAGGTCAGCACCAACGACCTCAAGGAGGTGGTCAACAAATTGTAAGTGCTTAATGGTTTTTCAATGTCGTACTACAGCAGTAGGCAAGACATTTAGTAAAACAAGCTAGTGGAGATTGACAGGCTGCATAGGATGATGAAAATATAGACCTCTTTACCTTGGGCGTAATGTTGTCCCATTTCAGATCATGTGGCATTCATTTAAATAATCTTTCTTTGTTTGGGTTGCTTCCATATTCATATACTGTATCCTTTGGTACGTAGCAGAAAAACAAAGAAAGAATACTCATGGGAATGCCACGTGATCTGAAATGGGACAACATTACGCCCAAGGTAAAGAGGTATTTTACTGCAGTGCAGATTGCATGAGGGCTGTTTACAGTATTTGTAGTGCCTTAAGAGCCAGACCAGGAGACAATCCCCTACTCTTATGAAGAGTGCAATGGGTTATTTAGTGTCCACCTTGAACATGGTTAAAAGGGAAGGCAGATGGGACCTGGTTTATTGTCTTATCAGAAAGAAAACTACAGCAGAACTGACTCCACCCTCCTCGTACCCAGAGAGCCCTGCAGCTCGTCACTTCAAGGGAGAAGCTCTGGCAGGATTTTGAATATTTTGAGCATGCACAGAAAAATATTTCTCTCATCGGCACGCTTTTGGACGTTGGCGTTCAGTTGTCTTTTCTCCCACAATGAGTGTAGGAAGAAAAGACGGCTGAAATTCAAGCTAGGGAGCTCTGGGTATGAGAATGAGACTCTACTGGTCTTTATTATCCAACTTGTCTCAGACGAGTACAAATATCGCAGGATTAAGACTGGAACGAGTCCAAATATACAGCGACATTTGGTTCTCCTCTAAACCGGTTTCTTCATGTGGATTTGACGGTCAACGAAAAAGAATTTAATTTGCAACGATGATGAACAAAGTAAAAGAAAACTGAAGCTAACATGACAAACAATTTCCAGCTTTCTGTACTAGATTTAGAACTGAGTGGCATAATAACCGAACTGGCTGTTTTGAGGTCGAGTAGCTTCTCTTTGCTGCTGTATGTAGTTTTGCATGAAAAATGCTCTTGACGATTTCCTCTGTAAGCACTCTGTAAGCTTGTACTTAAAAATAAGCAAATTTTTGCCATATCGCTGGAACATTTTTTCTTGTCTTTGTATTTTGTCTTGCCCTATTGGGCTCGACATATTACTCCAGACTGGAAAAAATATCCAGCAATATTGTACGCTAAAAAAAGGTGATTTCCAGTAACTGGAGAAGCACCAAAAGTTCCTGACATTTTTCCATCAAGGCTCAACATGATTACTGTCCAATATTCAGGATCCCTGACAGTATTGGCAAGGATATTGAGAAGTCTTCTCAGTCCATCTACCCGTTACATGACGTCTACATCCGCAAGGTCAAGGTTCTCAAGAAGCCCAAGTTTGACAGTAAGTTGCTCAATTAATTGCATCATGATTTGCACTCCATGAATCATGTTTCTTGCCCTGTACAGTATTGGACAGTTGCATCAAATGTCCACACTCCCCCCGTTGAGGTCCTTGGAATTCCAGGTACTGTGGTAATCAAAAAGCACTGGAATTCCAGGGTGGGTACCCTAGTTATAAAATTCCAGGGTGGGTATCCCCAAAATGTGGATTTCCAGGGTGGGTAAATATCATTTCCAGGGTGGTGATGAAAAAAATCACTGGAATTCCGGGTGGGTAGCTGAACCTGGGGTCAGCAACAGGGTGTGCATGGGGAATGTTGAAATCTTGAAATTCTTGATCCCAGAACCTTGATGTGGCTTTCATTATGCTGAAATCGTTTAGTATTTATGAGCATACCGGTCACGGCTGTTCAAGAGCTCTCTGAGCGGACTTTTAGTTAGTGATCACTGGAGCGCGCAATTTATGCAAAACTGTTCCATTCATATTATGAAAGAAGCACAGGAAGAAATGAAATGTACAGAGATAAAAAGCTTCAGTGATATGGTTCAATAAAATAAATTCGTATAGCAAAATTAGTGAAAATAAAGCGGTTTTCAATGACATTTAAAAAACTACGGACACCAAGGCGTTGATGCGTAATATAATTTTTATAATGAGGTTTAAATTAGAAATTTAGAGAGCCCACAAAGCACATAACGTTCGAAACCTTTGTTTCACGCTACTTTCTTAAAGCGCGGATTTAAAAAATTATAGTGCGAAAACGTGATTTTTCCAGCTTAATAGACCTAATGTATGATATTCTTTCATGTTTTGTGGAAACATCGAGCATAGTCTGCGCTTGCTAGGAATTCGTGATTTCGGATACTTGAATTTCAAACTAAACTACGCAATTAATTCAACAAAATGTTTCTCACTGACGTTCTGTTATTCATTGTTAAACCACATTTGCGCATTAGCCTTGAAACATCGTACCATGCGAGGTAAAGATGCCACAAGGTCTCGAGGGACTTATTGAGAACGTGTAGTGAAATTTTTTTGACAAAATGCATTCAGTCCTTCTGGCACTTTAATGAAATCACAAACTTTCAGCTTTATAACTAAAAGAGTTTCACTGTTTGCTTGTTTGTTTGTTTTCAAGTCTGATAATGTGTTTTGTTGTTGTTACTAGTTGGTAAATTGATGGAGATGCATGGTGAAGGAACATCCCATAGTGGTGGCACCAGTGAGGAGACAGGCACCAAGGTTGAGGGATTTGAACCTCCGATTCAAGAGTCTGTCTAAATGAAATAAATACCTAGTCCACCTGTATATTGTGTTGTGGTGTCTCCTCGTATAGACCGTGCTAGATACAGTCAGAAACATATAATGTCACTTATATGTTTCTGGTACAGTGCCATGTGTGTTTGATACAGCTATTTAACCATTATCCTGCGAGATTGCGCAGAATATCGTCTGATACTTAGCCGACGAGGGACGAAGTCCTGAGTTGGCTAAAATCAGACGATATTCTGCAAAATCGAGCAGGATAATGGTTTTATTATTCAGCACATCGATAGCATTACACATCCGTATTAGTAAAACTGCAAAGTTTCAAAAGAATTACTTGAAAACTGACTGAGATATGAATTTTCAAAACTTCGTATTCTGACTTACTTTTTACAGAGAAATGTATGGGCAAATAAGTCAAGTCGAGGCTGGACGGGCATCGTCCAGCCTCGTTTCGATGTATTTCCCATACATTTCCTGTTATAAAATAAGACAGAAAGCGAAGTTTTGAAAATTCATATTTCAGCCAGTATTCAATCAATCTTCACCAAACTTTGCAATTTTACTAATACGGATGTGTAGAATTGAATACTGGATTTCATTTTCTGATAACTATTATATATTATTAATCAATATTGCGTGATAAAGGCCTATTTCAATAAGTGCCGACACTGCTAAGTTGTCTGGGAAGGAGGTCTTGATCGGCTTAACGTTTTAGTGGGAAAGTTACTACTAAGCTACTGGCACTCTACCCCGACGTAAAAACCTGTGTATTGTTTTCAAGGAGCAACACAAAGCTTCTTTTGTTTAGTAGACGCATAATGAGAAATAAGAAACCATACCTGCCAACTCTCCAGGTTTCACCTGTAGTCTCCAAGGTTTGTTAACAAATCTCCCGGTCTCCAGGTTAAAGGCCCAGGTATTTCAACCTATTGTGATTCATAGTCTAAAAAGTCAACCGTAGTCTGCGCCATCGGCAAAGATTCGGAGAGAGGTCGGACGGTTTTCGGAAGGGATTCGAAAAGGTTCGGGAAAAACGAGATGGTTCCGACGAAGTCTCCAGGTTTCAGAACGTCTGGGGTTGACAGGTATGAAGAACTGAACACAAAGGTGTCCCCTTGGAATGGTTCTTCCACCGGGTTAAACCCACTACTGGCCATTCTTAGCCAAGGCCTTAGCTAGAAATGTTTGACTGGGGGGGCAAGCCTTGGTCATTCTTTGTTTTTGCTGGGAGGGGGGGGGGGCAAGCAGGTTTTTCCCCACGTTGTTCGCTGGGGGGGGGGGGGGGGGGGCAACTGCCCCCTCTGACCCTATGCTAGCTACGGCCCTGTTAGCTTTAGACGAAGTTCTGTTTTGTAGAATTAGCAGGCTAGAGAAGTGATGGAATATCGAATACCAAAAGCTGTATGTACAATCTAGGGGAAAGCGCCGTGTTTGGATGAATACCAAAAGAACAACAAAACTTGCGTTTCTCTTGGTTCGCCCGAGATTTTCATTTAATTCTTTTAGGCAGGGATTTTGATCATGAAAGGTTTAGGTGTTTTTTTATAGCTACCTTTTAAAAATGGAACCGTCTTGTTGGAACAATTTTTTAATGCACAATTTGAAAAATGACTAGCAGTGTTACAATAGCTTCTAACAAATAGTGGTATAGTAAAGAATCACGTAGATTTTATAATGAATCCGCAGACTACCTTCCCTGTTATCAGAGGCCACTTTATCTTCTTTGAAGTGGCTTTTGCCTAGAAAACACTAAAAATGAATGAAAATACAGGGAGATAAAAAGTAGCCTCTGCTCGCAGGGAACAGGCTACAAAAAAAGCAATGTTTCGCGATCCACACTTTCAAAGCATCCATATATTTCTTTTTCTGTTTTTTTTTCGGGGGAGGGGAATGTTTTGGTTTTGTTCGCAGCAACCTCGTTCCCAGGGTCTTCTCGGTCGTTTTCAAAATAGCGGTTAGCTCGGGAGAAGACCCTGGGGGAGGCTGAGTCACATGACCACTGTTTGAAAACATGGGAACGAGGTTTGCCCTTTGTTTTGAGATGGCCATGTGACTCAGCCTCCCCAGGGTCTTCTCCTGAGCTAACCGCAACTGTTCGCAGTACATTTTGCATCAGGCGCCAAATATAAAATGTATGTATAACACTGTTCCGCCTCACACGATCTGGGCCATTTTTCTCTGTTTCGCCTGAATTAAATTGGTTCCGTCACGGTTTCTGATTAAAGGCCCATACGCACCTAAGCCGCATTGCTCACAAGAATAAACGCAGTTGAAAACTCGATGCAAATTTTCAGTTGCAACTTGAAATGCAAAGAGCAATAGGAACCCCTTTGGGACATACAGTATCAGCCAATCACAGCTGTTGAATAACAATAGATCCAATTGAAAACTAAGCGTAAAGGTTCCCGGTTGACTACGGAACCAAGTTGGCTGCGCTACTGGGTGAAACTACCTGCTAGCAGAGGCCTATGGGCTGTTCCATTTTAGATGACATATTTTTCCCCTTTCGAGGAGCTTGAATTTCCATAGGGATCGTTCAGTGTTCTCGATGCCTGGAATTTTGGTATTCATTTGGACATGGCAGGGGGAGGGATGCCAGGAATTTTCAAAATGAAGGAGCAACATCTGAGTAGTACTTTGTTTTGCGCCACGATTTTGGAAATCAAGCTACGAGATTAGTGAAAAGGCATTTTTCAGACACGAGCCACATCACGGAAAGCCAAGGCCCATAGGCCCAGTGTTCTTTCTGGATCAATATCTGTTGTTAAATCCAAAGGGCACCAACCCCCGCTTCCCTCCTTCCTTGTATCCACCACTGCATGCAGGGGACACAGAGATTAGCTGTATTCACACTAGGGACGGAAAACTCGTCTGAGACGAGTTTCTCGTCAGAAAAAGTTCCTGTCTTATGTCAATTCTACTCAGAAACACTTGCTTGTTATCTGTCTAAACTTTCTTCTTCAAAAAAATTGATTTCGCGTGATCACAGAAGAACAGGGAACCATGGGTTAACTCCGGTGTAATAACCATTCCCAGAGGACACCTTTGTGTTCAGTTCTTATTTCATCCTGATTCGTTCTACCAAACAAAGGAAGCTTTGTGACGCAGTTCGTGAGCACTCACAGGTTATTACACCGGAGATAAGCCGGAACCATATTCAAGGCGAGAAACTCGTCTCAAACCCGGGAAATTCGTCTCTAGTGTGAATACAGCTATTGTTGAATTTCCATAGCGAGCGGCGGCTTCAATTTCCTTGTGCAAAAGCATGGAATTTTCACAGGGATAGAGCGTTTTTTCGAAAATTTGGAGTACTTCGATAAGGGATGCGGCTATATATATATATATATATATTTGGAAACAGCCCATTTCAAGTGACCTCTCGTCGTGCACGCAAATGTCACAACCTCGTCCAGGATCGTAGACGTGCTTAACTGGTTTGAGGTGCGCGTTAACGACTCTTATACTGAGTAAACGGTCTACAGTGACCGAACGCCACAAAAAGGTTATTAATTTGCTTTTAGAGTAATAGAGCATATGCATTTATTTTTTTTTTCTTTTTCGCGCACAAACTTGATTGACTAGTTCTCCAAACTCGCGCCATTAAAATGTTCTTCCCTGCCAGCAGAGGCGTCTTTTTGTTTGTATTCGCTGGGCTAAAGAGCAAAAAAGAGGCCTCTGTTAGCAGGGGGAGCCATTTTCACACATGCGCTACAAGTGAAATGACATTTGTGTGCAGAGGCTACTTTTGCGAAGTTGAAAAACACAAGAAAAGTAAAAGCAAATGCAGGGAGATAAAAAGTAGCCACCATGCTCGCAGCGAATATGACGAATGGTCCAATTCAACTGCACAAGAGAGCGTTCATAATTCTGCGAACTGTAGGCGCCAACTCACACAACCGCGGTTTGGCTTCCGTCAATCAAACGAGTGAACAGTCTGGTTGATTTCGTCGCAACCTCTAGGCAAAAAGCCATTCGCCTACACAAATTGTTTTGCCCCAAAATAAAATTGCTATCTCCGCCTCACGAAAGGAAAAAAGCAAGAGATCCGTGCTTAAAAATCTTGGCAAACAAAACTTGCTCTTTCTTGGCGTGACAGGGTACCAGCCCAAGCGTTGATCGAGAAGACCTGGAACTAAGACTTATTGATTCCAAAATGTCGCTACGAAAGATTTCCGACGTGTTCCTCCCTAAAAGAACTCCTTTATCTGATGGTAACAGCGGCAGTCCAAGAAACTGAAAGCGAGGTCGAAGAGGCAGCTCTTCCTTTGGGATCTCCACAGCATGACGTACATTCCTTTCAGTCATCTCTTCGAATCGCGACTATTTAATTACCCCTACATTTGAACGTCTTCCTGGCTACGCCACGGAGGACTAGCTAAGCTTCAAAACCAATTTTCCACAATACAATAACAAAGAAACTTCGAAATGTTTGATTGACGAAAGCCAAGACGCAGTTTGGCGTTCGGAAATCAATTGGGAGTTCGCAGAACCATGAACATTGCAGTAATTTAACATCCACTAAGAATGCTGTTTAGCACAGTTCTCAGAACGAGATCCTTGTAAAACGCTAAAACTATATTCTCGGTAACTAAAACTTTCTACACTTCTAATGAATTGGTTTCCCTTTGTATTTCGAACTTGATCTCAAACGCCCATCCTTACTCCAAACAGCACATTTGTTTATGGGTTCATACGACTGTTGTCTTTGCATTTGAACGCATCGGCAAACTCGTAAGAGTTGGACAGTGTGCCGATCACCCTGAAATTAAGAAGGCAAATGGCGTCAGACTACGTGATACAGGCAATAAGATAAGCAAATTGTGGCAGCGTAAAGAACAATGTTTCACACTTTTTTTACGAACCGTCCGTGTTTTGGCTGCTAAGACCCCGTCCACACTACACCGTTTTCAAACGAAAACGGATACCTTTTGCTCCGGATACGGCTATCGTCCACACTACAACGCCGAAAACAATCACCGAAAACGGATAAATCCGAAAACGCTCTCCAGAGTGGAGCGAATTGAAAACGGAGCTGTTTGAAAACGCTGTTTTCTAGTGTGGACGGGTGAAAACGATGCTTTCTGAAAACGATGACGTCACCACAGCAAACCCGACCAATTTCGCGGGCCGACAGATCGAAATGCCCGATCAATATCAATATGGCTAGTTAACCCAACCTTACTATTTGAAATTTAGTGATTTTAGCAGGATTTTTCCGCTCTGTCATTCATAACCCAACATGAGCTACGAGAGAGTTCCCATTTCAACATCTTCCTTTTATAGAACGAGAATATGTGAATCATAATGAATATTTATACTAGCTAGCCGCCATCTTGAAGTGGGCGTAAAATATAAATTCGCCCGGCCCGGTGCGAAAAAAAAAAAACCCGATAGTCATTGTACAGAATGGAGAGGTAGTTGTATTGTTTTGCCCCTTGTTAGGAAATCCTCAATCTACGTTTTTGTGAGCTTTGGAATCCGGCGATTTGAGAAGCGATTTCTGCGACTAGAGCAGATTTCGTATGACTGTGAAAAGTGCCGCGGTACGGTGCGGTACTGTCGCGGTGGCGGTACGGAACCTGGCCTGCTGTAAATGGAATCAAATCGCGTAGTCGCGGAGCGGAACGACTTTGTCACGGTACTTTTCACACTCATACGAAATCTGCTTTATCGGCGAACGTCCGGCGATTGCCACCATGCGCCGTATCTGCCGGATCCTGTTTTTGGTATCTGAAGAAAATCTCGGCCATTCACACCGGAGCGCGACGTTAGATCGTCGTCGCAAAAATTCGCACCTCTAATCGCAGGCTGTCGAAGGCCCATCATCAACCGAGAGCCTTTGGGGTCTACTAGCCAATCAGAGCAGTCGAAAAACAATGGATCAATTTCAAAACAAAAGAAAACAGGGCGCAAAGGCTCCCGGTTGGTGATGGGCCCAGACATTAGTTCTCGTTAAACCTGGACACGAATACTCACCGGAATTTCTCCTCCGAGTGGTGGTCGCTCAGAGTTGCCAGGTATTGTTCAGTATCGCGACTGTTACTGCAATATGCCTGAAACAAGTAAGCGTAGTTGCATTTGTATTACCAGCGATCACTTGTGTTTAGACTCGAACCGTCATATATTCTGCGGTACTACGATACTACCGTCTCACTCACGTCTTGAGATACCAGTTGGGATCCTGACTCGGACCCTGACTAGGGGTTTAGGTTATCTCTATCCTCTAACGCCCTTTGTAAGTGGATCCGTGATTCAGCTAGATTTGAGTCTGGGATCCGGGATCCAGCAAGAGAATGGAATCTGGATCCAAGGACTGTGGGAGAGAATCGTCCACTCTTGGTCGGCATCCTTTTTTTTTCTCGGCCAAAGCGCTCGATGACGACAGATATATATAAGTACCAGAAGTGTCCATCTTGTTTTTACATGCGCGCCGATCTCTTGGCGAAAAATTCTACTTTTTGAAACACAGGAACCCACGCACGATTCGGCGAGAAACGTGACAAGAAACATGGCGGCCATGATGCTACTGGACGAGAAAAACAGAGAAACAGAGGTTTATAAAAATTATCAAGATTACGATCAATCAGCGTCTAACGGCAAGAACTGAGGCGTTTTTCTCGTCCAGTCCATCGCGGGCTCCCTGTGTGGTGTTTCTAAGAATATATAATTCCAACAGACTTGGCGCGTGCGTAGTACCAAGATGGAGACTTCTGGTTCTGGTGAAACGACTGTCTACTAAATGTCACGTGATACCACTCACCTGACCAAATCCTACGTAGAAAAGCTGCTCGCCAGTCAGAGGTAAGCCCGGTAGGGGGTGCTCGCCCGTTTTATTCTTCTCGCCCGTTTCATTTATCATTTTATCAACCCAGTTATGGTATGCCTGTGGTTAAAATCACGGATATGATTACAAGTCACCGATTCCGCATCCATTGTTCTACTTCTAGATATTGCTTCTACGTCGGAAATAGAGCATGGAAAAGACACCGATTGCAGGAAGGTGTTAGAATTGCCCCATATAATAGATGTTATTTTTTTCCTAGAGGGAACGGTAATAGTCCGGCGGATTAGAGCAAATTTTCGAGGAAATTGCGCATTTTAGGCTAAAGCCGCAATTGTTTGCCAGGTCATAGTTTTCAATGTATTTTGAAATCGTAGATATGGAGGCAGGCTAGAATTCAGAATTCCTTCGTAGCGAAAGCTAGAGAGGTTTTAGAGTGAACTATTGCTTAGCTCAATAGCAGCCATTTTGAATGCTTTGTTATCAATAAAGTTTAGAGCTCTTATAGTCCGGTGGATTAGAGCGAATTTTTGAGGAAATTGCCCATTTTAGACTAAAGCCCCAATTTTTTGCGAGGTGATAGTTTTCAATGAATTTTTAAATCGTAGATATGGAGGCATGCTAGAATTCATTCTTAGCGAAAGCTAGAGTTATTTTAGAGTGAACTATTGTTTAGCTCAATAGCCGCCATTTTGAATGCTTTGTTATTAATGAGGTTTAGAGCTCTTAGCTTTGTGAACATTTAAGTTGTTCTATAGACTACACAGCCATAGCAGCTCAACATTTCCTAATTCTGAACTATGGATTGAGTTGACTGACTTCGGTCGAACGTCTCTTAGAGTTTTTGGTGATTTATTAAATGTCACGACCAGTTTATTGGGAATGTTTATAATTATATTGTAAAACAATAGCCTGACTGAGATTTGTTGAAATGTTTTAAGAATGGCCAACAAATTCTAAAAAAGTTCGGGATAATTGGTACCTCATGTGTCGAATTTGTGACAAGAAGCTTGTCTCTGAAATTTTGGCATGATATTTTCTTCCTAGTACTGTGCTATACTCTATAAACACGGACGATGGAAGATTTCACTAAGTGCCGCAGAGCTCATGAATAACAAAGGATTCAAAGATGGCTGCCAATGGCAAAACAATGGTTCACATTAAAACTGTTCTAGCTTTCGCTACGAATAAAATTAAGCGTGCTTCCATTTCTTATCTTTAATAAAATACTGAAAACTATTGACATGCAAACTTTGGTGTCTTTAGCCAAAAGTGCGCAATTTTTACGCTAATCCGCAGGACTAACGAATTCTGCATTCTGATTGGTTCTTAGAGCGCGCGCGCGGGGGCAATATTTTTCAACTCAAAAATTTGATTTTTTCGATGAAAACAAGCGCGCGAAAATGGTTACCGTGACCTAGGTCAGAGATAGGAAAATATTGCCCCCGCGCGCGCGCTCTAAGAACCAATCAGAATGCAGAATTCGTTACCGTGCCCTCGAGGAAAAAAATATACGATATTTTCATCGGAAAAAGCTGACGAATTCATTAACAATCTTGGAATCTATGTATGCTACTCGAACATTCTGAATTCCACTGAGATAAACTGCCTGCAGTGGTTTGCATTGATTAACCAAGCAAAGACGGGAGGAGCCCCAACAACTGGAACCGGGGGGACTGCCCCATTTTTTTAGGGGGGGGGGGGGGGGGGCTGGGGTGCTCGTCGGGGACATTCGATTTTACCCCTGGGACGGACCATTATTTTTCTGACGGATAAAATATTCGGATAAAACCATATTTGCTAGAACGGACCCCGTTCAAAGTTTTCGAATTTTACCCCCTGATTTTAGACTGCTTGCAGCCCCTTCTTCGGCAAACGTCCGTAAATCGAGAGAATGTTTTTACCCGCTACGCGCTTCAGTTTGTTTACAGTGTCGAGTTACCCAGGAGAGGGAGAGATGCACCACGGAGGGAAAACGGCGTCCCCCCCCCCCCCCCCCCCCCCCGTGGCGCGTCTCTCCCTCCCCTGAGTAACTTGACACTGTAAACAAATCGAAGCGCGCCGCAAGGAAAAAAAGTTCCCTGGATTTACGGACGTTCGCCGAAGAAGGGGCTGCAAGCAGTCTATCCTGATTTAAACCCTAAATGGTACGACGAGTACCCCGCCCCAAAAATAGGGGAGTCCCCCCACCCTTGAGCAACGGGAGTCCAATCTACTCCTCCACTTGGTATAGCAAGCCGAGGAGTCTTAGATTTTTAGATATTGTGGATTTTGAATTTTCCGCGAAAATAGTCATATTGTTGAGAGAAAGAGAATAGCCATCGTTCATTTGAGAGAGGAATTATAATTTGTATGGCATGACATCGGCCCATGCAAAGGGATCTCCAGCTAAATTTGAGGTTTGGGATCCGGGATCCAGACTATAGGATTCGGGATCCAGGCTATGGGATCCGGGATCCAGACTATAGGATTCGGGATCCATACTATGGGATCCGGGATCCAGACTATAGGATTCGGGATCCAGACTATGGGATCCGGGATCCAGACTATAGGATTCGGGATCCAGGCTATGGGATTCGGGATCCAGGCTATGGGATTCGATATCCGGACTACGCATGGGATCCGGGATCCACGGGTCGGGATCCCGGATCCAAAACTTCTGTGGATCCCTTTACATGGGCCGAATGACAACTAAAGCTGTGGCTCAATACGACACATGTAGCGCGCAACATATGTGTCCTTCATGTTTTCTCGAGTGGCTAAACTAGGAAACATCGCACGCGTGTGTCTCGGACACATAAAATGTTTCTTGTCTTGCGGATAAACATTTCTTTGTGTACCAGCTACAAAATTTGTTGCGCGCAACAATGTTTCTCACGTGCCTAGATTAAGGAACACGAAGGAAACATGTGTCCGACTACATTGTTGCACGCTACATGTGTCTAGTAATTTCAAAATCTACAATCTAAAAATAGATTCATTTACTCCTGTGCTTCGGACCTCCCACACTTGGTGTTGTCGACTCTTGCTAAAGGGCTCCTGTCCGAGGCTAATTATGTCGGAAATGGGATTCCTGTGAAACTCGAACCCTTGGGCAATTTCTTTCAACCCTTGTACTTACCTGTAATGATGCCCTGAATCCTCCATTATCGGCTATATTCTCACCCAGGGTTAGTTTTCCATTGAGCTAGAAGCAACAATACAATATATCTCGTGGGTCGGGACAAAACGTGGCCTAGGCCATTGCCTACCCTGTGGTCTACCCTATGGCCTACCCTGTATTTTCTTTTTAAAGCTCTGAAAACAGGTAAACTCAAAATATAATGCCTCCTGACAGGTAATCAACATAAACAAACACATAAACAACCTGTCAATCAAATATTTGTGACGTCAATACTAACGTTATTCCTAAAAGAATGTTTTTAACTCTGCGAATTTGTAATATACAACCACCAAATTTTGTCACCAAATTATCTCGCACATCGGTTATTGAATCTGTCACAATTCTAGGTTGTCCGTACCCACCCTGGAAATTATAGGTTGTCCGTACCCACCTGGAAATTCTAGGTTGTCCGTATAACACTGGAAATTCTAGGTTGTCCGTACCCACCCTGGAAATTCTAGGTTATCCGTACCCACCCTGGAAATTCTAGGTTGTCCGAACCCACCCTGGAAATTATAGGTTGTCCGTACCCACCCTGGAAATTCTAGGTTATCCGTACCCACCCTGGAAATTCTAGGTTGTCCGAACCCACCCTGGAAATTATAGGTTGTCCGTACCCACCCTGGAAATTCTAGGTTGTCCGTATCCACCCTGGAAATTCTAGGTTGTCCGTACCCACCCTAGAAATTCTAGGTTGTCCGTACCCACCCTGGAAATTCTAGTTTGTCGGTACCCACCCTGGAAATTCTAGGTTGTCCGTACTCACCCTAGAAATTCTAGTTTGTCCGAACCCACCCTGGAAATTCTAGGTTGTCCGTACCCACCCTGGAAATTCTAGGTTGTCCGTATCCACCCTGGAAATTCTAGGTTGTCCGTACCCACCCTAGAAATTCTAGTTTGTCCGTACCCACCCTGGAAATTCTAGTTTGTCGGTACCCACCCTGGAAATTCTAGGTTGTCCGTACCCACCCTAGAAATTCTAGTTTGTCCGTACCCACCCTGGAAATTCTAGTTTGTCGGTACCCACCCTGGAAATTCTAGGTTGTCCGTACCCACCCTAGAAATTCTAGTTTGTCCGAACCCACCCTGGAAATTCTAGGTTGTCCGTACCCACCCTGGAAATTCTAGGTTGTCCGTACCCACCCTGGAAATTCTAGGTTGTCCGTACCCACCCTGGAAATTCTAGGTTGTCCGTACCCACCCTGGAAATTCTAGGTTGTCCCCACCCTGCATATCAAGAAAATTTCGCCAAAAGCTGTCGTCTTGCTGACGTTGCAAAACTTCCTTATTAGGAAATACCCCTTACCTTATTCGGAAGGTCTGCAAGTACTTTTCCTCATATATTAGCGAAAAAAGCAGGAAAATTGACAAAAACTTGCAGATACTCGAGAAACATCCTTCTCTTGGTCGCCATTTTGTTTTTACCCCCCGCCGAGGGGTCTGAGTCACGTTTTGAACACCACAGGCAACCCGCGCGGATTTGCCATAAAAACGACAGCACTTTCTTGATATGGAATTCCAGTGAATTTTCTTATGACCACCCTGGCAATTATCATGAATTATGCTTAATATCCACCCCGGAAATCCATATTCATTTGGGATATCCACCCTGCACGATCCAAGTGCTGCTGACTGGCCCTGGATTTCCACCCATCCTGGAATTCCGATTCCCCCGACTGCGTACCTTGTACTTTCCCGCTACTTTATATTGTG